>WYDI02003475.1:0-18766 GCA_009867235.2 Psittacus erithacus
CTTGGGTGGTGTGGTCAGAGCATTTGCCAGTGATGACTGAGGCAAAGAAGTCATTAAGAACCTCAGCCTTCTCCAAATCCAGGGTAGCCAGTTCTCTTGATAGCTTCTGGAGAGGGCCCATGTTGTCCCTAGTCTGTCTTCTACTTGCAATGTACCTACAGAATACACCCGTAACACGAGTCAGAAGGGTGCTTTGTTCTCTTGCACTGTCCCACCTACGTATTCAGTGTGTGTAGAAGCTGTGAAAAGCATCTTCACTCTCAACAACTGAATACCAATTACATAAATTCAGTTTCCCTTTTCTTAAGTGGGGTGCCCATGTGTATTGGGTAAACTGCTATGGACTGTTGCTTCCTTGCAAGGCTCAGCCACTGTCCTCCACTGTTTTTAGCCAACAGGGGACAAACATTCAGGCCTGACCTGAAACCAAGTGAGACTCCTCCAAGCACAGACATGTCCCAGCATTATGCATTTCCCTGGCAGCTGGATGGCGCCATCCGTTTAAACTCTTTCTGTATTTTTTTTTTACCATATGTCAGAATCACCTCGTCATGCCTGTAGTTTCTTAAGTTTATATACTGCATCCCATCAAAAAGAATAGGCACATGCTTAATACTATGATTAGAACCAGATATTATCTGCAAAGGCATCGATAACTTGACGAGCTTCCAGTCCTTTATCCAGGAGCCTAGAGCTGAGGACGTCTCATCTCCTCCAGCAGATTGCACGTTACAGACCTTGCACTATGGAGGCATTATGTTCTTTATGCAAGTGCAAACAACACTTGCAGACCAAGAGATGAGCCCAGATATCCTATCTGCCCCACAGGGCTTGTAGGGGCAAGAAAAAAACATACAGTAATCCAATAGCCAACACAGGCAATTGTTACAGGACGGAGGATAAAAATGACAGCAGGTAACAAGCAGAAAGTCATGGAATGAGCTTTTGAGCTTAGGGACTTCATGGATTTCAGCTTTCAGAAAACTAAATCCTTCCTTCGTTCATATTTACACCACTACAGTGCTCACAAAACCATAGTCTTTGCTTTTGATCCTTCCAAACCTGGAGCAAACTCCTATTTACTTTTAAACCTTGCCTTGAGAGGCTGTCCCTCCATCCACCCCACTCTTGATGTTTTGGCATCAGTTCCCTACAGCTTGCCAAGAGATTTTTGGTAATGTAGGTCCCCAAAACAACCACAGAAGTCCACATATGGCATCAGTTCAGTCCTGTTTTGCTCTACAGCCCCAAACCTATTGTATCTACATCCCAAAGCCACACTGGTGCTCTGTGGAATGACAGCACAGCAGAAATCCATAAAACTACTGACACAGAGACTACTCTGAATGAGTTTTCAGTTCTGCTACCTCAGCTCCCAACCAGATATGTGCTTTGGGTCACTTTTCCTCACTTGTTAGGCAGCATTTGTCCAACTTCTGTTAATTTTTCCAAAATTCCCACTTTCAGATGACCAGTGTGACTGTGTCCCACACTGTGGCAGTGTAGAAGGTTCTTGCTGACATTCCCCTGCAAAACCGTTTTCCGATCCTATGACAACACTTGTAGGACCCAGCCAGGGTCAGAGTCTGAAGCGCCAGCTGAGCAAGGTCCACATGGCAGATCATTGCCAAACCCAGTGTAACTCCTGAGAAAGAGAAGAAATTTCCCAAGGGCGCACAAACTATGTAAAGACTCAATGACCACAGTGTAACTGGGATCTTTGGCAATATTCCCCAACTATACACCCAAAGTGCACAGGCAAGCAATCGGCATACTCCGCCTTTCATTCCAGCTGTCCCAGGCCACAGGAGTAGGGCAAACCATGACGGGTTTATACTACAAACTGGTGCTTGCTGTCATCCAGATCTGCTTTTCTGGTGCATGCCCTAGCATTGCTCCTCAGGAAGATCAATGCTGGTCAGGGTGGGCTTTTCTGTGTACTATGCCACGCTTCTTCCTCCAAGAGTCACTTTTCCTACCCAGCAACTTCACAAAAATATAAACTCTGAGTGGGAAGGAAAACCACGCCACACATACGACAATCTGACGCACTATGTTTGAGGGAATGGGAAGAGGCCTTCTGCAACAAGGAAAGCCTTGGCCTCTTTACGGGGCAGAGTATCTGCAAAACACAGCTGAAGAATGAACAGTCAGGTAAGGCGTGTCAAAGTAAAAAAAGAAAATAATAGTAATAAAAAAATCCACAGCCCTGTGCATAAATTTCTGCCACGTAAGAACACACGGAGAAAGAACTGCATGGCTGCTTGTGCAAACTACTTCCCAGTTGTTTTTGTGACATATTTGTTACATATGCCATAACGCTTCCAGGAAAACAGATTGTTCATCAAAACCTACAGAACCTATAGAAGGTGTTCAAGGAGGAAGACGGTTTTCTTATGTGCGCTGAAATGAACTGCAGTAGGTGGTCTGTGGTAATCAATGGCGGCATTCAAAATGAGAAGTCACACTTGCTGAAGAAAGCCGGGACACCAAGTAATGCTGGAGCACACCAGCTCAAACAATGTCAGCCTGTGTGAGACCACTGCCCGCTGCTCCTGGGGCTAAGCTGCACGAGGAGGGGATCCTTCAGCAGGGCGAGCATGGCTGCACCCCTGTGGGAGGGATGGAGGTGAAGGCAACCCAAGTGTGAGGGAAGGAGACCGGGAAGGAGACGGGCTTTCTGCAGCCCAAGAACTTCCTTCCCCCTCACCAAGCCCCTTCGGCCGCCGGCAACAATATCCTCGCAGCGACGCTCCCACGCGTGGCCCTGACCGCGGGGCCGAGGCACAAAAGTAGCGAGCTCTTATGGAGGAAATAAAGCCACCGAGCTCTGCTCGCACCGTGCCTCTTCCCGCCTTCCCCTCTGGACGGACACCCCACCTCGCACCCTCACGGCCACCCTAATGAGCTACAAGGGCGGCGGGGAAGCGCACGCCACGGTAACAGGCTGTCTCCGGTCGGCAGCAGCGCCGGGGGCTCCGTGACCCTCCCGTCCCCCCGGGCTGGGGCACACACACACACTACCGGTCCCCACACACCCCTCCGGCCCCTCATGGCGGCGAGGCCCGGCTGCCGCAAAGCCCTCCGGGAGCTGCCGCGCAACCACCCCCTCCCAGCGGACTCGTCTACCCGGCGTGCACCACGCGCCCACCCCTTCAGCGCAGGCGCAGTGCGGGTGAGAGGTCAGGCGCAGCGGCGGCGGCGCAGGCCCAGCTCCCCCTGGTCTGCCGGCGCCCCCCCCAGCACCCCACCGGGCTCTCACCGCGAACCCGCTGCGAGGGGTACAAGCGCTGCGCCTTCTCCAGGAAGCGGCGGGCCTTGTCGGGCTGGTTGGCCTTGACGGCGGCCAGCGCGATACCGATGCACCGCTCCGCCTCGTCCCTGTTCGACTCCATGGCGGCGGCGGCGGCGGTAGCCGGGCGGTGGGGAAGGGGGGAAAGGGGCGGGGCCGCTCGCGGCCTCATGGCGTCATCATCGCCCGGTGTCATTGGGGCGGAGCCAGGCCCGACCAGCGGTGCCCCGGCCCCGTCGGCCTTCGGGTAGGGCAGGCGCCACGGCGGCTGCTCCCGGAAGGGGTGCGAATGGTGTCGAGACGGGTGACGGCTCCGCGGAGAGTTGTTGGGAGCAGGCGGAACGAGCAGAACAGCCACCGCGGCAGGCACGGTGGGCAAAGCCTGCCACCAAGCACCTGTCCATGGAACGTGACAGTCCAGGGAACAGCACCTGAACAGAGCGTGCTACCGGAGGGTAGATGGAACACAGCAGCTCTGGGCTTTCCAGCACTGGAAAGTCATGGTTTTTAATCCCCCTTCGAAACACCCCATCTCTGGTGACTTGCCACCATCCTTAGGTGAAGACATGAATCAGTCAAAAGAGACAAGCCACAGACCATGGTGTGAGCAACATCTTTACATGATACAGAGAGTACAACACTTGGCAAATAACATCTTTCAGCCTGCTCCTGTTGCAGAACAATTCTCCTCGGGGAAGGCAGCAGGTTGGTTATGCAAGGCAGGATGGGTGGGGGAGCCAGCTGGTCCCCTACCTTTAACTGCTCTTCCACCAGAGGCAGCACGTTGGCTCAGGCAGCCCTTTTGTAAATACATCTGTCCTATCCACCCTTCCCCAAAAGCCTGGGGGAGCCCAGAGCATTCAGCCAACCAAAATCCTGTGGTGGCTGTCACCACCTGGCCGCTCAAGCCGCTGCTCCTAGGTTCCACCACTAAGGAGCAATCTAAGAATTAAAATAAACCCCATGCCATTTTGTAGTAACATTAAGTAAGTGATCTGGGTGCAGCCCCACAAGACTGTTCCATGTCCAGCTGTGCAGGCAAGGCTCATCACAAAGCTGAGGTGGTGACACTAAGAAAAGTGCTTTTCTTTTTCCTGAGAGGAACATCAGCGGCAAGCAGAAGCTGCAAATACAACAAGCTTTCATTTCTAACTTTGATTTACAAAAATCTCCTGTTATGAACAGTCTGGGCTTGCCAGAGCCTGGTGCCACCCTGCAGGTGTCTGCCAGCAGTGGTGGCAGGGCTGAGACAGGGAACCTGGACACTCCTGCCTGACCCCACTAGTGCTTGGGCATGGTGAAGTCCCACGCTGTCTCCTGGGCACATTTCCACATCGCCCGCATGAGTCGCGTGAAGCCCATGTCCTTGGGCTTCTCCAAGCCTCTCATAAGGCGCTGCTTCATTATGGCAACAAACTCTTTGTTGCTCAGCTCACCATTCCCTGAAAGAAGAAGAAAAAATTAGAAACACTAAACCCCACCAACAACCTCCTCCCTGCATGCACTAACTTTAAAAGGCAGCAGCCACAAGTGTCATTTCCTGCAGAAACTGAAATCATGTTTGGCTTCAACCTCCCAAAATATCCTGCTGAGCATAGGTTGCTGACCCACATTAGGTCAGCAATGTCTTGCAGGGCCCAGAATGCTAGGGCTTGAAGATGCAAAAGTAAATGCAAAGCAAATGCGCATGCACCCACAGGGAACATTCTGCTTTAAGAGGTTTAGGAAATTACAGGAGCATAGGGTAACAGCACAGTTTTTTCTCAATGGAGTAGAAGAAAAGGTTCATTAAAATAGTCTAGTGAGGATACTGAGAATTATGTCAACTAAATTTATGTTAAAAATAAGATTGTAGTAAATTGGGGCAAATTTTATTCCGTAGTTGCTTAACCACAAATAAAACTGTTGGGAGTTTTATTTAGGGCACTGGCTGATCAGAGGGGACAGCAGCACCACAGTGCGAACGACAGCCTGATGCCTCTCTCCTGAGGGGCCGATGCCTCCTGCTACTATGCCACACGTACCCTGTTGCTTGTTCTGCTCCCCTGCCTATGGTGCACAGCTGACAGCCCTGATTTTAGCTTCTGGGGAGGGAGCAGCACAGGAAAGCAACCCACCTTTGGGCACAGAAGATATATAAGGGACATCAGCCCTCCAGAAACAAACTCACCAGTGTCATCGGTTCCCCAGATCAAAGGAGAGAGAACCTCTCTGGCTGGTATGGGGAATCATATCATTTTATTTCATGAACAAGTTGCTTCATTTTGAAAGCTTTTTTCCTGCCTTACATACGAATGCAAATCTTGGCAGCAGAATTCCAGCAAAATATCAAGAGGTGAGTAAAATTCCCTCCAGTGATGCAGGCTTTTTGATGCATGCATGGTAACGTCTTTAAACATTGACAGAGTGAAAACACACAAAGGAGGTCTGTGCCTGCTTTTCTACTTGATTCCTTCCTTGCAGGGACTCCTCTGGCAACCACAGTCTTTTTCCCAAAGGTTTGGTATCAAAATATTTAGCAGATTGTCTTATGAGATGAGAATCCTTGGTTCACTCTAATCTCTAGCCTCATCATCTGGCTTGAGGATCATATCAGGCAGCAGCATTGAAGCACAGAGCATAAGACAAAGAGATGCAACCTTAGAAAGCTGCAAAGAAGCAGGTTGGGCTGAAACCCAGAGGGACGACAAAGAATAAAATAAACATTCTTTAAAAATGCTAATATTTATATCAGAATGCAGAAAACCTGTCTATTTATGTATCACTGCTGCCACTCAGAGCTGTCAGATCCATGTGACTGTGCTGAAGAAACAGGATGCCAGCAAGGTCTCTGGTTTTGGCTTGACAGTTTTGGGCAAATGCAGAATTTTGCTACTTTCCAAGTCTGAATTGCTGCCACCATCCCCTGGTGGCAAAGACTCCACTAATGCTCATGAATGCATAAATTCTCAACCCAAGACTGCTTCAGTGAGGCAGCAAGCTACCCCAAAGTGCTCACATCCTCTGTGGGCCAGCAAAGCAAACAAGCTTCCCAGCAAAGCACAGAGCTGCCATTAATTAAGCTGATACTTGTCCATGACTTTGGAGATAACAAAATACCAGACAGGCTCATTTCCAACACTGGAGCACAACAGCTCATTTTGTTAAACAAATTAGAGTTTGGGGGTGGGGGTGGAACCTGTGCATGCCAAATGCTTGCATCCAGTGCTTTAAGATCAACATGTTGGAAGCTGGGTATCATCAAATAGCCTTCCTAGAAGGGCAGGAGAATGGGGCAAGGTTGGGGTCACTCACCGTCGCAGTCAAAGAGTGCAAACACCACATCGCACACATGGTCGGAGAGCTCCACCTTGGCCACTGTCTTGGCCACTTGCTGCATCGTCACTGCAACAGAGGGAGGGCACAAGGTTAGCGAGATGTTGTGATCTGCCAACTGCAGCAAACAGGCAGAGGAGCAGAAGACTCTTTTTCCTCCGCAGAAAACTGCCTTTACAAAAGCATGTCATGTTCAAAGAGGCTTGAAATAAGCTTTGTCCCCAGCCCATTTAATACATGCCTCAAAATCATGGTCCTCAAAGCCTTTGCCTTCCTAATGCAACACTGCATGGGGTGTTATGCTACTGGTAAGCACCAGTGTGCTGATGCCCGTGTTCAACATAAACATTAAAAACAGAGACAAAACATTTTCCCCCCAAATTAAGTTACAAAAACTGGAGTTTGCACTATGGCAAACACCAGGTGGAAAACCTCTCCTGATGGCCTTGATCAACAAGGTGGCTCCTTCTGACTGAACTACAAAGATGATAGTCTATGAACCAACTATTCCAACAGGTTGGGAGTAATAACAACCAGTCTTCCTGTTAAGCAACCCAGGGCCAATAACTGCAGAATGAACCCATCCACGGTCTCCCCGTGACCATGGGCTCACATGACAGACTCTGCAGCAATCAGACACAGTCAACCTTGCAATAAAATAAAGAGTTGTAATGAGTTTTTTCACTTCCCCCACTCCAGACTGGCAGCTGAGCTCACTAGCAAAGAGGAGAGCAGTAGTTTTATTCACACCTCTATAAAAGAGCAAGCCGTGGAGCTAGCAGTCTGGCAGGGTTATGCAGTAGGCTTTGCTGCATAAAGAAAGAAAAAACCTCGAACTCACTGGGCTGGTTTAGCTGTTTCCTTACAGGTATTTGTGCATGCCTGGCTGCCCTCTAGTTTGTTCCTGATGGCTGTTATTTGAAGGAAGGAGGGGAGGTAAGAGCAGCTCAGCTGTCACTTCTGTCTGGGTTGAAACACTGCTCCCTTCCAGATACCTGATAAAACGAAAGGGCTTTGCACAACTCAATAAAATGGAAGGGCTTTGTATGAATAAGAATGTATTTTAAGTAAAATTGTTTCCTTAAGAATTCTGACCCAAGGAAACCCTATCCATAGAGACTTTGCGCTGCAGCAGCAAGCCCACGAGAACTAGGATGAACGTTTAGCTGCAGAGCTCCCCTTCATTCAGCAAGGCAAAAGAGTGAAGTGGCACAACACAAAATCAGACTGAAACCAAAGCAAGCATCTACTTTCATCCACAGCATCCTTCTGGGTTCATGTACTCTGGCCCTTCAGAAATTTTGAAGTTATGTGTCAGAAAGTCAAGAATAAGCACCTGACCTGCACCATAACAGGATTAAATAGAACCTGCATAAAATGTTTCTAATAGTGTGGGTTTTGTGGGGGGTTTTAAATTTTGTTTTGTTTTTTTCTTTCAATGAATGTTCAGATTATTGGTTTCTTCCACCCCATTTCTGCTTCCCTAAGTGAGTTTTTGGGTTTTCCAGGAAGAACCCACAGCCACCATCAGGTCCTTTCTCCCTATAAAATCCCTAGTGCAGGAGAAAACTGAAATTAAACAAAAGGTGGATTAAAATATAAATAATCTCAAGTAGGCACTCGCTGTTTCCTGCAATTACTCTTTTTGAGTTAAAGTCCTTTCCTACATGATAGATGTGGCTCTGGTCTGCAGTTACTCTGTATTTCAGTTCTGTCACCATAAGTCAGGATACAGCTGCTGCTTCTGTGTGTGTCCTACTGGCAGGCAGAGCTTGCTTTGAGGAGGGCAGCAGCAATGGAATCATTAAAGACAACTTGAATTAATTTTGTTCCCCAGCCTTAAGCCCGAACCTTGCCAACCGAGCTGAGGTGAGACTGCATGTCTCTCCCAGCCCACCTGCACTAGCCAGGCTGCAGAATGTACTGGGTAGTGAAGGAAAAGGGTGAATTAATGTTTTAAGCACAAGGCCAAGCCATCACATCTGTGCATCCCTCTCTTTTTTGAAGACACACAAATTTGCCGCCAAGATGCAACATGATTGAATGAATGAACCACAGCACAAGCGAGTAGGTGCATTAGATGGCAGCAGCTCTCCAAAAAGGGCTTTAACAGTCCACCACTGAAATTTCAAGTGTTAGTGTCTCCCACTGGTTCCTTTAATAAGCAATCTGAGTTATTTTATGCATTTTTAGTGCCTCATCTTTTTTTTTTCCACTCCAATTCCCAGAACAGCAGAGCAAGCAATGCCTCACCAAGTACTTACAAACAGGGTTTTTCTATGAGTGAGAGCCTTACCAGATGATAAACTTCACAGTTTTTCCTCTGTCTTGAGATTAATCACATATTTGGCCAAAATAGCGGGCAGCTGGGTTGCTGCCATTTCCAGAATGGCACCCAGGGTGATGTGAGCAGGGCTCCCTGCCTTGGGTGGTCCCAGGCTGCAGAGACAGGACACATGTGTTTTGGGTTTCCAGAAATCAGGCTATTCAGGGTCTATTTAGGCATGTTTCACTTTAAGCATCCCAGCTGGAAAAGCTGGATGTCATCATAAACAGTATAGCTAGTAAAACTCTATTTAACCTTTTCAAATCATTTGCCTGTGTATGTACTGAAATGTCCTTTCAGAAGAGGGATGTATAAACCCTATGCAATCATGCGGCACAGCACGTTCTTCTCAAAATGCAAGGCTGCAGCCCTGCAGCTCAGCAGAAACTTCTTTGACATCAAAAGGAGCATGATGGAAAGTCATGGAGATCATGCTTCTGGGAAAAAAGCAGAGCTACCAGACCAAAAGCACATCCAATCCACTGCTTATGTGATATTCACAGTCATAAATAAGTAAAGAAAGGAGATTTTAACACAGAAAGTGGTTTCTAAGCTGAGAGGTACTCAGCATTTTCCAGGGGCTGGTGATTTATAGAGAGCCTGTCCTCGGGATTACCGAGCTGATTTCTTACATCCTTGCGGACAGACATCACCTGCTGCAACAGCAACATAACAACTCATTGCATCAGTGCTCAGCAAACACTGCACTGCAATGGTGCATGTACTAAAACCAAAGAGGCAGGTGAGCTCTGGACCAATCTTGCTTACAGATGTGGTGCTGAGCACTTCCATGGTCCTTCTCCATCAGGATGCATGCATATATACATCACTGTACTGGTCTGGGGGCAGCAAAGGTGGCAACCCATGACACTGTCCTACCTCTGCAGGACACCAGATTTCATTATTCAGCTCTTCACAAATTACTCCAAATACTCATACAGGCTTTCTTACCGTGAGAGGCTGTAATATTTTCATGCTTGGAGAGATCCAAAACCTGACTGTAGGTGACCCTGTTCAACTAGAGGGTCTCAAGAGATCCCTGCCAAGTTCACCTACTCTACAGAAGTACTCTCCAAGCAAACAACCAGCATTGACCATGTGCCCTTGCTCCAGAGGAGCAATCTGAGCTGTGCCTCCATGGGGGACTAACTTTGTTCATCCAGCCTTAAAGGCAGATTAAAGTAAGCAGCATTTCAATGACAAATACCTGCTACACTCAAAACTCACCTCTATCTCCCATCAAATTCCCTGTCAAGTCTGCAGCTGTTTCAAACTCCATACTTCAAATAAAATGATCTTCCCTTAACCCATCCTGGGCTCCAGCCCAACACCAAGCCAGCCTCGCCACTGGAGCGAGCAGTGGGCTCAGCCATATCCCCTTGCTTTGGCCCACCTCTAGGAAAACACATCTGTGCCTTACCCTGAAACACAAAGGAGTTACATTATGGCTCTCTGTCAGTGCCAGGAGAATGGCTGCTTGGAAAGTCTGGCTGCAGATGGTGCCAAAAAAAAGTGCAATTCACACCCTCGCCTCAAAAGGGGAATAAGTGACAAATTCAGCTCCTCTCCTGCTGCCAGCTGTAAGCCCATGCTGGGAAAGTTTTCCAAGTAATGCTTCTGATTTAAGAGAATCACAGCTATTATGTTTCTGGAAAAATGAAAGATTGACTGACAAATAATCTGTGTGTTATTCCATGGGTCATTAAAATACAGCTTTATGACCCTTTTTAGAAGAAGTAGCTACTTTAATTCAACACAGAAAACAGGCTGTCAAGCTATGGCTGTTTCACAGAACCAACTCGGTTGGAAAAGACCTTTAAGATCAACAAATCCCACCATTACTCCAGGAGTGCCAAGACCACCATTAAACTATGTCACTGATGGCCTCATCTACACGGTTTCTGAACACTTCCAGAGATGGCAATTCCATCACTGCCCTGGGCAGCCTGTTCCAATGCCTGATCACCCTCTCTGTGAGGAAATCTTCCCTAATATCCAGTCTAAACCTCCCCTGGCACAGCTTGAGGCTGTTACCTCTTGTCCTATCACTTGTTACTTGGGAAAAGAGACAGACCCCCAGCTCACTGCAACCTCCTTTCAGGTAGTTGTAGAGAGTGATATGGTCCCTTGATCCTTCTCTTTTCCACCCCCAGTTCCCTCAGCTGCTCCTCAATAAGACTTGTTTTCCAGACCCTTCACCAGCTTCACTGCCCTTCTCTGGACCCGCTCCAGCGCCTTAATGTCTCTCTTGTAGTGAGGGACCCAGAACTGAACACAGTATTGGAGGTGCAGCCTCACCAGTGCTGAGCACAGGGGGATGACCGCTGCCCTGGCTCTGCTGGCCACACTATTGCTGATACAGGCCGGTATGCCATTGGCCTTCTTGGCTGCCTGGCCATAAGCTGCCTCATGCTCAGTGGCTGTCAGTCAGCACCCCCAGGTCCCTTTTCCACTGAGCAGTTTTCCAGCCACTCTTCCCAAGCCTGGAACACTGCAACTCTATGTTGCAATGTCTGATGCTATCCATTTTTTAACTCTTAAATTTTAAATGGCCCTTCTAAAAGTATTAGGTGCTAAGCTAATTAGGTTTCTAAAAACCTAATATTTAGTGCATTAGGTTAGCAGCAATTTATTTAAAACACTTCCTCCTCCCTATACGATGAGTAATTTTTATATTTGTTGGTTTTTAATAAGCAACCTTATGAAAGCTTGATTTTTATAGGAGTACACTCCAATTATTGCTTATTTGATTTGTGGGTGCAACATCCAGACTCGGAGTGCATATATATGGAAACGGGTAATGCAGAGACAATTTAGGCATGAGAGCAGACAGATGCCTACTTCAAAGGGACCACCAAGACGTACTACTGCAGCTTGCTTTGCACCTTCATTTGGACCACAGCAAAACCCTCTCTTCATGTCTCCTGCCCAGAGCATCTCTGGGTTGAGCAGGACAGAAGGATGTGAGGGTGATTTATGTCAGCTACCAGGCACATGCAAGGAGGAGATTTATAGAATAACCCTTTTCTCCTGCAAGAGCCTGAAAAAAAATCTCTCTTGAAGGCTAGGACCCTGCAGGCAGGGACAGGGGTCTGGGGAGAGCCGAGCCCATAAGTGGCTTAAGGCCATGCCTTGCATGCCACCAACCGTCCCCAAGGTTTACTTACTCCAGCCAAATCCTCCCAGCTCAATGGCTGTGGCTCCAGCAGAAGCTCATTAATTGCACATAATTAAACAGCAAATCACACTGATTTACTAACTGCATGTGGACCTGAATACTCCATGCAAACATACTCCACAATTGAGCAACTGCTAATTTACCATTGCCACTAAGTAAATTGGATTTGCTGGGCTATTACCTCCTTGTGGGATACTGCAGAAAGGGCTCTGCACAGCAGCAGCACATCCGTACTTCATATTTTACTTTAAATGAAAGAAAATCCTACCAGGTTCTTTTAACTTTGTCTTAAGATAATGGTGAACTAAAACACAAAGTACAGATGATTTCCCCTGAAAAAAGCCAAAAGTAAGAAGGTCTGTTCGCATTTGACTCCCTTTAATTCCACTGCCCCCAAACCTATTAATGTCTTAATATTCCCACAACAGTAGCAGGTGGAAGAATAGCTTACTTCCAATTTTGCAGTTGCCCAAATAAATCAGTTTTAACTTCCCACTAGACAAGGGTTTCCACTTCACCTAGAAAACTTCTAACGAGTTTTCCATTTTTTTTTTTTATACTCCCAGTCTGAGTGCTAAAAAAAAGCAACTCTTAAAAGAAGATCTAGAAAAGAAAAGCACATGCTTGCGACAGATCCTGGCAGCAGAGAGCTGGGATATTTTTTGGTTAAATATTTGTTTTGTTTTTTAATCAGTGTGTTGGGTCTGAGAACAAACCTAACATGCGTTAGCTGAGAAAAGAAAACACATGATGAGATGAAGAAGAATATGTATTGGTCTGATCAATAAACTGCAGTATTACCAAGGTCCCCTGGAAACACCAGCTCTGAGGTTTATTCAGCCAGCTTCTCTGGGCACATGCTGCCTCTGGACTGTGGGTTATCTGAGCCTGCTCTGAGTAGACTTCAATGCTTAGTTTGGGACCTCCATGGCATTTAATGCTTCCCTTCCTTCCTACCATCATGCCTGAGACATCCAAAGGTGGTTGCCATTACTTCGATTTCAGATCAGAAATGCAGCATCTGGCCATACAGCTCTTACTTCTAGGCAAAGCCTCTTATTTTTAAGCAAAGCTGAAACAGAACAAGGGTTGAACCTTGTTCCTACCACCAGCTCCACAGATGATTAGTGCCTCTGATATATCCATCACAGAGAGCTCTGCAGAAGACACAGTTTGCAAGAATACTTCTTACAATGCTGCTTGCCTTTGCTAACAACTCTGTAAAAGGAGAAAAACAGGTCACTTCAGAAATGGTGATGAAGAAGAAACACTGGTGTGCCTGGGATCTGGTACCAGAGCCTGTGATACACTCACTAGGTCGTCTTGCCTCTACATGTATCAGGCCTGAATAGTCCTGCTGAAGTATTACCACTACTCAGGCTACACATTTCAGCCTTTTTTTCCCCCTTCTATATCTAAAACTGGGGAAGTATAAAGCCTAAAACCCCTCTTTATCCATGGATGTAGCGAGTTAAATCTTTCATTACAGGGAGAACTGCGATTTCGGTACATTTTTAACATGTCATTCGGGCTCATTCGACACCTTCCCAACTCCAAAGACACTGCATGAGTTGCACTCCCTCAAGCTTTCAGTGCCTGTCCATGTCAAGTTTTAATACCTTTATCAAGCGAAGCTCCAGCCATGTGGTAGAAGCTCAAAGCTGTGTCCACGTCATTTATGTTCTTCAGAAAAGTGAAGAAGTTCTCCACCTCCTCAAACGTCAGCCCCTGGGAGAGAGAAAATATGGTCTTACAGTGATGGGAAAAGGAGAACATGATATTACCTGGATTACAAATGACAAAATGATTCATTTGCCCAAAGCTGTAGCCAGAAAGGAATTCATCTGCACACTCAAAACACTCCTACTTTGGCACTTGAGGATATGGTTTGTGACCTGTACTTTTGTTAACCACCTCTGCTCCCCTCTTGGCCACACCAATCATGCAATGGGAAGGGACTTCCCCATGCATGCTCAACAACGGTACTGAGCAAAAAGCCCTGTTTTTTTTGGCAATTTCTCTAGCCCTCGTTCCACAGTCAACTCTTGCTCAAAAGAGCAAACCATGCGCCTGTGGTTGGGATGCAGGTGACCACTGCAAGCAGGTTCATTTATTAATTTTAAGCCTACACACTTGCAATGACAATAATGGAGTTCACATGCTGCAAGGTCTCTCCCAAGAGATTCAGGGGTCCCTGGGGGTTGATCCTTGTCTTGGGCACATGGGTAAGATCCATGTCTTACCCAGTGTCAGAAGGTGACACTGCAAACCACCATATGTATAGCTGCGCCACAACTTGCTTTGCTGCTGGAAGGGCTGGATCGCTGTCTGCTCTGCTTAGCAGCACAGTCACCTGAAGCTCAGCTCATCCTGGGACAAATAAGCATGTGCTTGGTGAGTGCCTACAGCCATGCACACAGTTAGTCACAGAAGGACAGCCCGAGATCCCCCACAGCTGCACCCCAGCACACTGGATGGGCAGGCAGAGGATAAGCAACACACTCTTCTCCACACCAATCTGACTGGCAAGGAGCGCACTGGGAAAGCAACTGCTGAAGAGCACAGTTCTGGGACTCTCACCCAGTTGCACTACACGACACCTGATTTTATCAACCTGTTTAGCACCAGCATGACTGCATCGGTGCTGTGACAAGTGCTGCAGTCTCCAAACTTTCCCACCACAGCCACGGCCCAGAGCCAAGGGAGAGGTAAATCATCACCACAGTAACAACCACTCAGCCTTCCTCTCTGGAACAGATAAATCAGCCTGTCAAGAGGAGTTCAGGCTCGGGCTCCTCCTATCCTGTCTAGCATGACAGACTGATACAGCAAGATAGTAAAAATCCCAGCTGCATAGCACAGTCTGGATGGAAAGGCACATGTTCAGTGGGTACTGCCAGATATAAATTTATATGATCTGTTGTAATCCTGCTCAAATTCCTCCAACAACTTCTATGCAGGGAAGAAACCACTTATTTATTCTTTTAATTTTTGACTTTTTTTAAAGAAAAAGCCTATTTTTTTTTTAATGATCTTCTCATACAGATATGGTGACCCTAGAATTGTAAGCAGAACTACAGAAAATTTGCAGCTTGTTTCTATCTTCGCTGTAACTGTGTGGCAGTGTAGCACTGATGTACATTGCACAGCATGCATGCCACAAATACAACAGCAGGCTTTGTCAGCCCTGGTTTCATGGATCCAGACCAAAAAGGATGAGATAGCAAAATTCACACATGGACAACAGATATGACAGGGAAGTTTTACATACTTACATACATAAACTCAAGGTCCTTTCATCAGCTGAAAAATCTAAACCAATGATGTATGGGGGTAGCCTACAAATTTGGGATTTTATGTGGACAGAGATACTGAATCTCTGTAGCAAAAATGCCATCAGTATCATGAAATTTAACATTTTATTAATGAATGTTATAGTTGAGGCTAGCAGCAGCTTTAACTCCTTTCCAGCTACCAAAAGGAAAATAAAACCAGCGACTGGGACAGCCTCAGGCCTGCACTGACAAGTCAACAGAGGAATGATTACCTTACTCGGAAGTCTGAGTAAGGGAGTTTATGTTCCCCATCAATATATTTGTCAGCACTGCTCAACTCTTTGTAAGTTATTCATGTCTCCACTGAAAGACCAAGAGATGTTAGTGTTAATTTGGAATCACAATTGCATATCTGGAGGATACTAGGGTAGCGATTATGGGATCTGGATGACCACTCCTTTCAAGGCACTTGCAGATCTAGCTGTTGATTCACAAATGATGAAAGGATTCAGGCTTAAGTAATACAAAGGGTACATAAGCAGGCAAACTCCAGAAACATGTATCTGCTTGCAAAATGCATCTTAGCTCAAACACCTCTGCAAAAATCAGGGCTTTTCATCCAGCAACCCAGGTTTCAGCCACAGAGAATTATGTCTCACTCCCATCCTCTGCCACCTCAACACAAAAATATACTACACAGCTCCCAAAGCATGTGTGGAAGACACCTGGACACTAGTTTCTGAAAAGTCAAATTGGTTTTCTAGCAGTTAGGGAGACATAAACCAAATAAATACCCTGCCTGTAAATATTACTGACAACTCAAGTCCTTTTTCCTAGGAGAAAAGCAGCTGTGTAAGTCTAACTTGAAGGTGAGAATCATAAGCAATTTTAAACCAAGTAGAGTGTGGCAGCTCCACTGAATATGCAGAGGAGTTCACACATCCAGGGTAAGATGGGATTTTCCCTCAAGAAAAAATAAAAGCAGGTTATCAGTATCTACAAGAAAACATGCCATTCCCAGAAGCAGGTGTGTAGAATAATGGTCAGAAAGTGGCTACAGGTTAGATTAAACCCAGAGCTTTAACATTTTGGAGGCTGCCAGGGTTGCCTTGTGCAGAAAACGTAGTTGCATCAGACAATGAAGATGATGTCTGGCAGACTTCATTAGAAAGCACTCACAAGGTAAACTATTTCCAGTGTAAAGCTCGCTGGGTAGATTTGGTATAATTACTGGCATTCGCCTCCCAGCATCACACTATCAAAATTATTTTATTTCATTTCTACTTTCTTCGGAAAGCAATAGCAAATCAAAGCCCCTACTGCTTTTGGTGTAGAGGGGAGTTACAGCAGATTAGTAAACTGTGCAGGTAATTATACTATGCCACAATAAAAGCAGGGTATTGAAGCATGAAAAGAAGGGATTTGGGGAAACATTCTTCCTGCAAAACATGTTTGCATCATAAACCTATGACCTAGAAGGTGTTCAATGGCCGGAAAGTATTGCAGGATAAATAAAGTGGCTGGGTGGCTTTAATGTCTCTCTGAGGTCAGGGAGCTGAAGGGAGAGCAGTGGATAGCCTGGGCTTTGCTCCTTTTTCATATGATGGGAGTAAAGCAGACCCCAACCAAAGCAGACTGATCTGCTCTGCAGATGTCTGGGTTACCAACACAGAGGAAGAAACAATGCCAGCATTGAGCTTCTGCAGTGTCAAGTTGGAAACTGGCTTAATACTCCATTAATTTACAAAAAAACCTTTGTAAGTGCATCTCTGAATAAGTTATCCAGAAAGCCTGAAAAGTGGTTAACACGATTCTTGTCATGGCAGTCCTGTTTCTAAAGAGATGGGTAAAATTAAAGCTACTTAAAACCACTGACAGCTGCACCAGGGTGAGCCAACAAAAGTACATAAGTGTATTAGATACAAAGTGCTGCACACAAATCTGCAAGGGATATGGTCTTCTAAAATACCCTGTGGAAAAGGAAGCCCCCCAAACTTTCAAGAACAAGTTCTCTTGAATAAACGACAATGCAAAGTTAGGCACCAGGCTGGATTCATTGTGAGCTAAAACCTGCTAAAGCAGAGGATTTCACTGCCTGATTTCTCTTGCTCTACATGAGCATTGACTTTGAGCTGCCCCGGCTGCAAAAAAGGCTTATCTACTTCCAGTACAAAGTGGTTGGCACTTCTTGCATCCTTTAAACCATTAAATATCTTGTACTTGTTAACAGAGATGCTGTCTTGTTTTAGGATTTTGGGTGTCCAATTCCCCCTGGTCTAAGGAACCATGTGTTTTCCACCAATACTGCAAATGTTATTTTTTGTCCTATTTCCCAAATTCTCTCCTTGAAAGTCCTTGGAATAAATAAAGAAAAAAGACTTGCTCTAAATCTGATTATCTGCAAATAGAAACACAGTCTGGCTGATTTGGGGATGAGGAATAAGGTAAAAACAAAATGTTCTTCCTCTGCCACAGATGTCAGGGTCTTGGCTTACACATGAAAGGGAACAACATCTGCTGTAAGAAACCTTCCAAAATAACTCCCACTGCCTTATTTCTCATACACTCACCTACTGTTCAATAATATATATACTAATATATATACACATATATATACACATATACATATTAGAATATATACACATATATATATTAGAAAAATACAAATCACAGAAAAAGAATTGACAGTCTGAGTTAACAACAGAGCTGATACTTTTCTGTTAAGCACGCATCACTGTTAAGTACTTTTTCCATGAGAAACCAAGTAATTCCTATTAGCACCCAGGGGAAGCAGAGGTAGTGGAAAAGCTGAATCTGCAGTGTCTCACGCAAAGATCAAATAAACGGACACAACCTTTGAAACATCAGTGGTCTTATTTAAGCTGGTGACAAAGACTTTGAGAAGTGAGATTTCCAAATAGTAACATGCAATGCACCTCAGCTCTGGTAACACACTGACACTACCTATTGATAGCAGCCTATTAATTATCAAGCCTATTTTTCCTACAAAACACAAGGGAATTGGCAAAACGCATGCTCTTTCTGGCACCCCAAAGCCACACGAAGCTGCAGGTGCTGCAGCTCCTCTGGCAGGAACGCAACTCTGAACATGGCCTTTTGTCTTGCTCATGGTTTCCTCCAGTTTTTGACTTTTCGCCATTGCTTGCAGTTAATAGTTAATTACTTGGGGGTGTTGGTCGATGAGAAACTGAACATGAGTTGGCAGCGTGCGCTTGCAGCCCAGAAAGCCAACCATACCCTGGGCTGCATCAAAAGGAGCATGACCAGCAGGTCAAAGGAGGAGATCCTGCCCCTCTACTCTGCTCTCGTGAGACCTCACTTGGAGTATTGTGTGCAGTTCTGGTGTCTTCAACATAAAA
>WYDI02003476.1:0-18616 GCA_009867235.2 Psittacus erithacus
GGTTTAGTGTGAGGTGTCCCTGCCTATGGCAGGGGGGTTGGAACTTGATGATCTTAAGGTCCTTTCCAACCCTAACTATTCTGATTCTATGATTCACGTTCCTCAAAGAGCATTTATGCCTTTGGAGATGTCAAATCATCATAAAGGATATACTTCACAAAAGTGCTGTGTGAAAAAAAGATGATTATTTTAATTCAGAAATAATATGGTTGTCTGATATAAATTGCATTGATTTATATCAGCTAAGATTCTCTCTTTGCTAGTGCTTTTGATATGCATCTTGAAACACACTCTGGATATGAAACTTTTTAAGACAATTGTTATGTACAAATACAGTGCCGAAAGCACTGAGTTTTCATACGCTTGACCTGCAGGTTACCTGAAAAACTTTTGTTAAAGATTCATGTGGGCTATATATTAATGAGGGGCAATCAAGAAGAGGTTTGCCGCAGAGCTTGCTCTCTGCTAATAGGCCCTACCTGTGCTCCCTGGTAATGTGTTCCTACTCCCCTGCAGCCTCACTGCTTCCCTGATCTCTGCTATGCTCTTCACCCTCACCCACCCACCCAGAAAGGCATAAATGAGGAAGAGAGGAAGATCAGTACCCTCTGTCTGCCTCACATAAGTAAAGCACCCTGCAGCAACAGAGGGAGGATACCAGAAGTAACAGGCTCTACAAGCATGTAGCTATATGAGTACTACTGCAAGAAAATACAGTAATTTGCTGTAAATCAAATAATCCTAAAGCTAGTTATAAAGGATTAGAAGATTGTCCTTGCTCAGAAATTCTACTGCTTACTGTCAGGCTAAGGTACCAATCGTCACACAAAGAAAGGTAAGCAAAGAGAGGATGTCAGTTAAGCCTGGCTGTGGACCTCTCCCAGTAAACCTAGGCACAGTGAATGGTTGATAAACATTCTGAATGCAACCATCCTCTCCACAAGTATAAGAGAAAATATGCTGGCTGTCTGCCACAGAACCCTTCATCCTCACCATATGAGTTTCCAGGCAAGCCTAGTGAATAGCACTGCGGATGGATTTTAAGACTACATGCTGAACGCAGCAAAAAGTCAGGATAGAACCTCCAATCTGAAAGGGCTGAGCACTGAGGACCTTCGTTACCCACAAAGTAATATAGAACAGAACAGACAACCTGCAGTCACTGGTAGGTCCTGACAACTGCTTAAGCACTCTCACAAACACTGCCCATCCTCTTTTCAAGGCAAAAATAATAACTAAAAAATTAAAACAAGAAGTATATGTTGCACTTGACATGAAAAATTAGCCTTCATTGAACTTAGATAAAATGGTCCTCTGTACAAAGGTTAAATCATTCACTACTGTATCATGAATCCCAAAAGTATATTAATATGAAAAACTTGCTATTATGACATAATGGAAAAAAGTAAATTCCATACAATAACAAATCAAAAAAAAAAAAGAAAGAAAGAAAGACTGAGCCTGAGCAAGGAAGATACTTTTGTTTCTTGGTATCTCAAACACAATAAACTAATTAGAATTATTTTATTCATTCAGACAGACTTTGCTTCCATTAATATTTTTCTATGAACTATCTGAAAAAGAATGCTTTATTTCTTTTTTATGCATCCCTGCTGTTGGAATTAACCCTTCAAGGAGCAAAGAGGCTGATGGAGAATCTTGCATGCACTCAAAGCCGATTATGTTACCTACTCCTTTAGATCAGCTTCAAATCAAATTGTAACAAAGTAATTGCTCGCCCCTAAGTGCTTATGCGGTTCTGCTCTTGTTTAGATCTTGTGAGACTGTTAAGCAGTCACTTCAGGCTCACTGGTAAGAGCTATTGTCAAATTATTTTGTAACAATTTGCTTTCTTGTATATCTATTATTTACTACTTCAGTGATTTAAACCACAGCAGAAATTTCAGTGGTTTTGCTGCTGAACTGAGCTAGATTGGCTGGAAAGGGAGGGAGAGAGAACTACGTGAGCAAAGTGTGCACTGTACTAGTTAAATGAGGCTGCTGGTTATATTTGTGTTTGGACAAGTCTGCCGCAACAGGTATAACTCTTAGTGTGCTTTGCAGTTTTGGTACATGCCACTTCAATTATTTTTCCCTGTTAATCTTTCTCCCATATATTAATCCTTTTCCTATATATTCCTCCTCTTTTTGTGATTGCCTGTCCTGTCACGCTTTCAAAGGACAAGTAATACATTGACATGAGTAAAAACTTGAACTCTTTGCTGGTTTCTGTTTTTCTGAAAGGACAGTGTAAGATGTCTATAGCTGTGCAACTTAGAGATGGAGCTGGATCCTGCAGTCCTCTCACCTTGTTCCTAGTACAAGATTTACCTTCACAGTAGCCCAATTCATTTTTAAGCATCTCAAAAGACAGAGCTTTCCCCTTCACTTCTGCCATAGCCTCATCTTCATGGTGTCTCTAAAAGTGGCCAGAGTCTTAACTCAATTTTTTATGGAGGATATATGTTTTTATTACAGCTGTGCATAGCTCAGGGTAGAAATCAGTGACTATTACATACAAATACCACTTTATTAGTAGTGGTACATGCGCTGTTAAAGTACATAATTGGTGCCCTGCAATACCCTTACCTTGTGTGTAGGTATATTCCTGGACATACTGTAGTAAGGCACTTCAGGAGGTATTAACACCATCTAACTTCAGCTGGCCTACATAGTCAAAAGCAAAAGGGAGACGCCTAACTCAAGTACTTCAGATTGCTCTTTGGAGAAGCTTACTTTTTTTCCATTAACTGTGTAGGGTGTTTAGGTAGTTCATTTCAGTGCTTCAATTAGATGCCTGAAGTCTGAAGATGTGAATACTCTACTTTGTGACTTTACTATCTTAGATCTCCACTGGCTGTTCTATATATCATATTACTTGACAAATTTGGGCTTACAAGATGATAACTACCAAGGTCTGTCCGTCTTTCTTTTCACACTTGCTCACCTAAATTGTATTTTTATAGCAGAGAACTGGCACTTATTTCTCATGAACAGAATTGCCCTTCTCTACTGCTTTATTTCTGCTCTTCATGCTTCTGCTTTATTTCTGAGTCTATAGTAATTGTTTCTAATTCCACTCAGTTTGATGTTTGTCTAATTTGCATAATAACTTTTCTTCATTTCCAACCTGAAAACAACAGTGTTATGATCTATGAGGTTTGCAGAAAGTCAAAAAGACAGATATTTCTTCATCTGTCAGAATATTAATATTCTGTCTCAAAAAGAGTATCATATATCATAAACCACTTCTTCTCATGTAATTGTCATAAAGCAATATTCTATGCTTAAACACATTTATTGCCTCTGTTACTTTCCCTTCAATCTTAAATATTTTTATTATATTGGCTATCTAAAAACATGATTTGTTACAGATCTTCCAGAGCTGCTGACAGAGCTAATTGCTAAATTGCCACTGATCTGAGCTCTGGGTAACTTTATTATCTGCCTTGATGTCACCTCCAATCCTTTTGCACAGAAGCTTTATAAGGCTTTAACATTTATTGAATTTGACCAACCAAATTGACCATCCTGCTACATGTGGGAACAAGATTTAGTAATTTGACTGCATCTTTTACCTGGAAATTTCAAGCCAGCACATCAATTTTCAAAGGTCATCCACTTGCTCTATTTCATTTCACTTTCCTTTCCCAATCTGTTTGCTTTCCAGTAAGTCATTCTTGTGACTTTTCAGTCCATTCTAGGGTGACAAAGCTTATTACTTCTGCAGGACTCAGGAGAAGAACACACTGCATGATCAGTGTCTTGTAACAAGCCAGAATCACTAACAATCTTCACCTCCATTTGCCCATACAATAGGGATCTTCACAAAACAAAGAGTTCCTTAAGGCCACCTACATACTTTGCTGCTCATATCATGCAGTCAGAAATAATGTTTGTGAGGCAGACACAGGTAAAAATCTGACAGAGGAAAAGATAGTATTCAAATACTAATTCTTTAGCTTCAGCTGCAAGAATTAATTGAGAATTAACATTAGCTAATTGAGAGTACAGCTAAATACACTAAAACAGTATTAAAGGCTGGGTTGGGTTACACACTGTTTTTTCGCTTCAGTAAAGTTATCTTTGTCTGGCTTCTTCACCTATCTAATACTTTTTCCTAAGCTTTTCAACTGATACTAAGTTTGTTATGTCAGCATGTTAGTCAATCCTATTGCAGATTTTATCTGACTGGCAGTCTCTAGCTCTGTGATGTTTTTATGACATGGCTGCTCTGACAGATTGCTCCCACATGACACTGGAAAATACAATGACTCAAAGGAGCAGGTGGGAACATGCACTTTCAACCAGCTGATTTGATGAATGAAAAAATCTCACAGAAGCTTATCTGAGTGAGAGGTTATAATGTCTTCCAAACACATTCACTTTCACCACAGCTGTACTGAGAGGCTGTGCAAATTGTTGTCATACTAATTTCAGAGATGATTCGGAAAAGCAGAAACCCCAAGTTTCTCTCCATTTCTGTCTCACATATGTACATATAAGAAGTTTCTTGATCAGCAAATACTCGTTATAGTTAATTACCCTGTCTTTTTCTGATAACAGACTCTATTAGGTGTTACAGAAGATATGCACAAAGTAGTCACAAAATAACGGGTCTTTAAAGCTACTAGGATAAGCTAATTGCAGCCTTCCCTGTCTAAAGGCAGGTTTATGCCTCAAAGTATGTAAGATTGCAATCAATGAAAAAAACTGTTAAAGTTTACTGGTTTTGCTATTGTAGTTCTTGGTCATTTTGCTAGCTATTGAAAAGTCATGTTTAAAAGCCCTGCTAAAATCCAAAGTGTCAGTAGTAGCATACAGCAATTAAATCAATAGGCTGATTACTCCTGGAGTGGAAAAAAATGTTTCCTTGTAGCCACTTTGAGTTTACCAGCTTCTAAATTGTTGTATGCTTTTCTGTACTTAGATTACAAGCATGGGTAGAAACAAACACCAAACTTGGGTAAACAAACTTGAGTAAAAACAAGAGGATAAATAGCTATCCTCTTCTAAACTTCTCATAATCATTATATATTTTTGCTATGAAATTTCTTATTTCCTTCCTCCTTAATAAAGGAATGTCCAGTTTTCTTACTTCCTTTTTTGGTCACTATGTCTATAGTTTCCTGCCTCTTGCTTTGACATTCCTTGTTTGCCGACAACGATTTTTGCTGTTCTTGGCCACAAGTCATACTCATATGCTCAGGTCATAAATCTGCATATATACATATAAAACACATATTTAGTGTCCATACTCAGGCAGGAGCTGTTTGTATTTTTTCTAAGAAAAGGATGTAGCAGAATGTGCGGGCAAGAGAAGAGGGAATGAAACCAAATGAGCTTCTATGGTGATCAGAGATAAAATGAGCTGTAAGAATGTTTCCAAACTTGCTAGAGGCTGCAGAGAGCCCATGTGCCTTCTCACAGGTTACATTCACCTTGCTACCTTGCTACAGGAATCTCCAAAGGCTAGAACTAGTTTGCATTGCTGTTAAGTTCCACTTCAGCAAAACTTGATATTAAATGTACAGGGAATCCTGACAAAAAAAAAAAGAAAAAAAAAAAGTAAGTTCTCTCTTCTTCCTTTCCTCCCCCAACTTCATTCCTAATTTCTTTCACACCCACGCTACTTTCTTAATGTAGATGCTTGGTGCCTCGTTGTTCAACATGAATATTTTGTTTCTGTGAAAATGCTCTTTCTGCATTTCAGGTAACTATTACCATCAATTAATCAGCTTTGCCATACAAGAATAGATGATCATTTACATTACCTTCTTCAGAACCCCTATTTTTTGTACTCGTGAACTCAGAGAAATAGAAAGCATATTGCATATTTCAGCTGAAAAAGTAATCCATTAGGAAGTTCCCACATTAATGGTTAAAGATTAGTCAGCATGTTACACCTTGCTGCATTTATTTGCTAGAATTTAATCAGTATGAATAATTTCAAGATTTTATACTCCTTTTTATTCTTTTATGTACACATACCATCTATTATCAGATATTTATATTATATGGAGGCAATTGAAAAGTTTGGCATGATCCCTAGGCCCAACTTTTCTAGACTAAACTTTTTGAAATAGGTTTGGTTACACCAAAGAGACTTTCTTCCATAATACAGGAATTTCTGCTGTTAAACAAACAGCAGAAAATATTGAACATCTATTTCTAAATATTTGTACAAAGCACTGTATTAACGCTTTCAAAGACAGAATTACCTGAATGTTATTGACCACTTTAGAGTATTTAGACTTCTCTAATTGTAACCTGAAAATGTGTTTTGGGGGTGGGGGAGATGATGGTGGTGTTATTTCCTTCTTCTCTCTCCCTCTTCAATGTCTATCATGGCAGATGCTACAAAAAGAGATAAAAAAACCCCAAGTTTTCCATTACAGGACTTATAGCTTTGGGACTGCAAGGTGCACCAAGAGATAAGAATTCAGAATTAAAAAAGAGCATGATAAGACTCTCTAAGACCATTTCAGTCTCTGAAACTACGTGTTCTAGGAGACCTTTTCTGGGTGCGCATTTTATTTATCACAGAGCTGTGGTCAGTGAAACAGTAGGAATTGGCTAGCGCAACCAGACTGGAACCAGTAAATAATACATCTGCAAAGAGCCTTTCACTGAGTCAGACTCTGTTGAACAAACAGTTATAAGTACTTCTAAAATATGTGGACCGTGATGGGAAGGACTGAAGCAGAGCTTTTAAAATAGCAATGCTTCCTCTGAATTGGGAGTACGTCATGAAAGTTCAGCTGTACACAAGATTACACGCAAGCTAAGTGTAGGCTAGTGTTACAACAATGCACCATTTTGTAAAATGTTTAAATATGGATCAGAATATGAATGTAAAAACCATGTACAATCTAGCCTGTTTCCCACACACATGCCAGAGCAAATGATGCAATTTGAGAAGCATAATGACAATATTGTGCCTATGATGCATTTGCCCAAAGGTACACTTGTGCATATGTTTTCTATTCATTTTTGTTCTCTATTGCACATTTCCCTTAACTTAATTATTCCATTGATTGTAATTAAGCTCCCTCTAAGCCTGTGAGTGTGAAGTGCATTTTCAAAATAAATATGAGCAAGCTGACTGGCTTTTCTAAACTCTCACAGCTCCATAAAATGCCTAACAGGCACTTTATCTGAGAACACAAATGCATTTTATATTAGAGGCTTTCCATGTTTTTATCCATTTTAAAAAGGAAGAGGGAAACTCTGCCGATTTTCAAACTATGGGAATCAAACCGCTGGCAATTTTTTTAATCCATTATTCGTATTATTTGTGTTACATTAGCACCTATTACGATGTGGGCATTCCTACAAAGATTATTATTCCTTTATGGCAGTTGCTGAACAAACATACATTAGAGAACACTCCCTATCCAGAAATAAGGCTTATACACGAATACCTTGGACAGTCTGAAGAGCAGAAAACATGATAGTAACTAGATAGTAACAGAACTAACTGTATAACTAGATGTATTTTTTACGTAAAACAGTAGTCTCAGTTTGCCATCTGTCTAACCATCTCAACATTGCAACCTATTTTCATACCTTAAAGAGATTCTTTGGATTCTCAAATGTTCATATAATATTGATCTGCCTTGACTGCACTGTAGGAACTGATGGCTGTTTTTTCCTCTATCTCCCTCTCCTCACTTCCCCAAAGCCCCAAGCTGTCCCGTAAGAACAAATTGTGCTGCAGGAGCTTTAGATTATAAAAAATAAATGATGTCATCTGTATATGCTTCTGAGGTGAAGACACTGTGAGAAGCTTGCAAGAAGTCTATTTTCATCTAGCTTAATTAAAGACCAATGAGACTGCTTAATACCTCAGCAGTACAATGTCTATCGATAGTGCACTAATATTATGTTCTAAAACAGGATAATTTGAAATCTATAGGTATCTAAAGATTTCTCATGACAGCTGATGACAGCTTTGAATTAAAACAAAATGGAATATATTTAATTAGAAATAGCTAGCAAAATCTCATTATATGACAGGATACTGTGTTGGATGCAGTATACCATCACATGAAACATAGCATGTAAAATATCACATTGTAGCAGGGTGAGGTCCCTTTCTTGCATCAAGCCCCTATTTATTTTCTCGTAGACAAAAATAGAATGATTATCCAAAAGGCATATTTTTACAAATATCTGATATCTGATGACACTTAATAGGCATTTGTTAAAACTAAGTCACATTTTTACACACTGTGCATAATATTTTGACTACAGTATACCATGTAGGCTTCATCTGACTATGTCTACCTAGTCACCCTATATATGTCCCCATGTATTGGAAAATATGGATTTCTTTGTGGAAATTCAATCATCATGGTCACTGAAATTTCATAACTTCAGTTTCATAACTTTAGTGCTTCATTTCATAAAAACAGATGTCTAAAGATCAGGTGAACTGCATCTCCAGATTTCTTCATTGGCTATTAAGGGAGGGTACATCAGCTGTCAATACCCATAGAGATCTAAAATTAAGTAAGTAAGATATGTCTCATCCTTTACGACATCTAAGTTGATTTTTTTTTCTGTCCAGTTGAGAAAGCAACTATGAGGACTCTACCCTGCACTAAAGAAGGTCAAGTAGTACGTACAGACAGAGGGCTTTGCAATAAGGTAGTAAGAAAGATGCCTTATCATTTCGTACTTGTTTGCAGGAGTACACAGAAGAATCAGAACATGCATTTCATTGTCTCTGGTGAGACACATCAACTAGTAGTCGCCTATGGACTCTTCGCTGCTCTCCAGTTCTCTGGTTCTTTTTAAGCCTGAGTGGAGGAGGATATGGTGCAGTGCCAAAGTACTGATCACTACTTGCCTCATACACTGAAGTTTCAGAAAGAGGAAGGTAATGTTTCTTCCTGAAGCAATCATATTTTCACTGACCTTTTTGCATTAGTATTCCCAAAAAAGTGCTCAACAACTTCTTTTCTTCCTGCACCTATCAGGAGTGAAGTATCACTGTTATCTGAAACACTACCTTGCACATGTGGGTCTTGTAGTAGGAAATGTAGAAGGAGCAGAAGGTCATGCTCCTGTAGTCACTGTTGTGTCAAGATGGGACAAACAAATTGCCAGCCCTAAGCATTTAACATTTTTGTGATGACTCAGGAAACATAACCAAATTTCTGGTTGCAGATTTAGCATACATGAATCACTGTTTTATCATAAACATATTTAGTATTTTTCAGACCATATGGTAAGTAATGTAACAGCTTAGATGAGCTGATGTTGATGCCTTGGATACACTCTCCCATAGTGGCTTACAGACATTTGTATTTTGAGAGAACTGGAAAATTTACTCGGTAATTATATGCTGCTGTTCTTGGACAAACTTGTAGATAAGATATAGGGAATAAATGGTGCTTCCGTGTCATGATAAATCTAAAGTGTTTTTTTTCTGTGCTGGCTCTGGCTAAGGTGGAGTTAGGTTTCTTCTCAGGTTTCCGTATAGTGCTGTGCTTCATATTTGTAGCTAAAAGTGCTGATAACACACCAATGTTTTGGCTATTGCTGAACAGTGCTTGCACATTGTCAACATATTCTTTTCCCACTCCGCCCCCCAGCAAGTAAGCTAGAGTACAGCATGAAGTTATGATGGTACAGAGCTAGGACCAATCAACAGAGCTGACCCAATCTTGTTAGAGGAATATTCCATACCATATGATATCATTTTTGGAAATAAAAAAATCAGGCAGAGGGAGAAGAAATGGGGAACTTCGGCTTTCATGGTGACCATTTCTCCTAGACTGGCTGGGCGTTGATCTTCTTGTGGGAGGTGGTGAATGACTTCTTTGTAACACCTGGTTTCTTTTTACTCTTTCCTTCACCCGTTTTTATCTTAATCCACCAGATTCAATCATGCTGCCTGTGAGTTTTCCCTGTTTATTTATAAGAGGAGGGGCAGAAGGGAGAGGAAGCATGGAAAATGCTGACCTAAATGCTAAAAAATGCATACAGAAGTTAAATAAAGATCTGAAGAGGAGGTGAATATTTAGGGTAAGTCTTCCTTTTCTTGAACCCTTCCTGTTAAATGTCATCTTTAAAGACAGCCTAAAGGGTCTCTCAGTAACATATTTCATAGCAAAATAAAATTAAGGAATTAAGAAAAGCACATCCCACCTACCTTTATGATCAGCTAAAATACAAAGTGATTCACCTGGAATTCTGAGTGTTTCATAAATAAATTAACTCAAATAACGTCTAAATGACTATTAACAAATATAGCTTTCTAAAAAGCACAAAGTTGTGGCCTGCACTTTGCAGTGAATTCCCAGAGGGTATCTGGCATATAATAACCCAGCTTGAAGCATAGCCAGAGAATTTTGTCTGCCACACCCATATACTTAAAGATGGAAAAACAACAGAAGCTCTCAAGAGTTTATGAAGACTCAATAGCTGTACAGAGATAACAGTCCTGTAGGAACTGTTTCTTTGTCTTTTCAGAACTCTTCAGTTCACTTGTAATCACTGCTTTAAGGAACTGTTGTATGCAACTCCTCAGGTGAACCAAGACAGCCAAGAATTGTTCACTTCCGAGAGAAACCAGTTTCTCTGGAGCTCATTATGCCACACAGCATTGGAAACAGCTACTTTGTCTCCTATTCTACTTAGAAGTGGAAGAATTTCTTGACAAGAACAAAATGTGACAAGATGATGATATTGTAGTTAGCATTGATATTTAAAAATGATTGAGAACTGCGCTCTTGCATTCCTTTGCTCCGCTGAACTCCTAGAAAACTCTACATTCATATTTCATAGAGAAGAACAGTTTTTAATGAATTGAATTTCAAGCATAAGAAAGTTTGATCTAAAAGAACACATTCTTAATCTCTTTCCCTTTCAGTCTTTTGTCGATGTCCTTAATAATGAAGGTAAAAACCATACATTTCATGTACAAAGATATATTTATTTTCATCCCGTTTAAATTTAGACCTCCAACAAATATTCATACAGCTCTAAAGATGAATCTTCCTATCATTTAGACATTTTTGTACAAATGTAACTCAGCTGACTACACAGGAGTTATTACCTATTTATGTGTGCATAAATGAGATAAAAGTCAGGGTCATATTTTACTACAATGGCACACAATGCTCTGTTTGTGAACAGGAGACTGAAAAAAATCAGAGCAAACATTTTTCATTTTAAAGTACGCTGCATTATATACCTCTTAGATGCTAAAGCATATTTCCGTGGACAAGTGTGCACTCAGGTAACATAGTACCAGTCAGAGAACAGCTGTAATAAAATGCCATCTTGTATTGAATTGTATCACATATATACAAATATATATATGAGGGGTTTAATCATATCAGAAGAATTCCCATGTTTTTTATAACCTTGTAAAAGTAGCATCATGACTATATCAGATGGGGGTGAAGTCGAACATGAAACAAATATTTTAAAGAAAATAAGATTCAATACCCAATAGTTATAGACTACTTACTGGTTAATATCCAGGTTTAGAAGCAAAGCAATTTATACCCAAGTTCTCTTTTCAAAATGTTATTCTCAAAAGATGACTAAAGCCTAAATATATATATATATGAAAGAACCTTCACTGATGTGTCTAAGTACATCTTAAATTTTACATAGTTGCACTTGTCCTTTTCTGACATATCACTATCCTCAGCTCAAGCTGCTGTAGTAACTGTAGTAACTTATTAACCATAGACTCATGGAATGGTTTGGGTTGAAAGGAACCTTAAAGGTTATATAGTTCCAGCCCCCCTGACACAGGCAGGGACACCTTCCACTCCAAGCCCTGTCTAACCTGGCTGTGAACACTTCCAGGGATGAGGCAGCCACAACTTCTCTGGGCAACCTGTGCTAGTGCCTCAGCACCCACATAGAGAAGAATTTTTTTCTAATATCTAATCTAAATCTCCACTCTCTAAGTTTAAAGCCATTTCCTGTTGTCCTGTCACTACATGCCCTTGTAAAAAGTCCCTCTCCACTGTAATAGCAATAGCAATCTACTTACCCAAATATAATTCCAGTGTTGCAGTCTACTTCAGTGCAGTCAACACCATTTGTCTAAATAAATGATTCTTCAGGTTTGAAGCATTTCTCATTATTCATGCACACTGCCATTAATTTGTTATGCAGGAGATTCAGAATGAGGGAATGAGCTGTTTTGCCGGTTTTTATGTGATTTGACTTCTATTACAGCAACAGTGATTGTCAGAATCTACAAAAACATGAGCAGACTTATGCAACTTTAATATCTACAGCTAAGTCCAGGCAGATAGTTCAACACAGGAGTTCAAACATCCTCATACAGCTGTAGTTATGCAGAGGTTTAGAACATCCCTTCGCTGTCAACAGCAATCATTGAGGTAGCATATAATGTTTAAATTACATTTAAACATTTACAGACAAGAAAAGCCAGCTTTCCTGACCAATGTATACCAGTTAAAGTAATAAATTACTGGAAATTCAAGCTAGTATCTTGTTTCTGCTCTTGCTCTTGTATTATCCTGACACTGTAATCCAGACAGGTAACCTGCTTATTCAACCCATGCTATATTTTGACCTCCTGCACATTCCCCTGCAGGTTACATCAAGTCTCATAACTCCTTGACAAGAAGACTCATCTACAAGTGGTGTCATCACAGAACTTTTCCAATAAGGTAAGGAAAACTGCAGGAAACCCTCAATAAGCTTTCCTGAGTTCATCCACCTACTTTTGATTCCTCAGCTTTTCTTAGTGTTAAATTTGTCTTTAACTTCTTCCTTTTAGCATCACATTGCTTTCTATTCTGTATCATAAAATCAGTTTTCTAACTGCTTACACAATGTCTGCAATAGCTTCATTTATCCTTACACATGGCTCCAGACAACATCATGAGCATAACAGTATTTACATAACTGTAGCTTACATGTTGCAGGAAAATATTAAATGAACTATGTTTTAAACAATTGTGGGGAAAGTGAACTGGATTGAGCGAAAACAAAAAAAAATTCACATGAAACATTTGAGAGAAGTGGAAAGAATCATTTTTTTTGTATCAGTTTTGGATGTTATGCTCAGGAATTCTACAAAAAGTAATAAAATATATTTATCTATTTGTCAGTCTCTGTATTCCCGATGTTCTCTGATACTTTTTTTATTTGCGGTCTTAAGACTTTTACTGTGCTTCAGAAACAATTTCTCAATGAGAACGTCAATATAGCACAGAATTTTTTAAAGCATATTATATCTTAACAAATTAATTGATATTTTTTCTGTTTTTCAAATCTTAACTGAATATTTTTGTTAGAATTATCCTAATAGCTATTAACTTATGTTGCTGTTCTTATGCACACTGTTGTTCTCTTGAGCCTGTTAAGTCTTTCTATTTGTGTGCAAATACACAAATTTCTACAACTCTATTAAAATACTATTTAGTTAAGAACCCCATCAACTAAAAGCATTATATTTTCCATTGTGTATAACAAAGTATGAGAGCTGTCTGATCTCATTTCATATATTCAGAAGGTATATATTCAATAGCTGTCTAGGAGAAACCTTATTGTGGAGCTCCATCTCTAATTAATAGAGAAAAATTATTAAATTCATCTCAGTTTATATTTTCCAAGAAATTTGAACTGGTGCCCATTATAAGCATGACTGATAACTTTAGTGAAATAGCTGGTGTTTGTCTTACCAAACAGTTTTCTCCTCCCCACTCCTTCACAGATGTGCAAATAGATATTTTTGTATTAAATCAGATGGAGAATATTTCATACAAAATTAGCTTTTCCTTTCATAGATCATTTCTTGGTGATATCTATCTCTTCTTTCTTGATTTTTCCAGACAAGTCCTCTGCTCTCAAGATAGTTGTTAAACATCAGTGCTTTCAATTTTACACATTTTGATAAGCAAGTATGAGTTCAGATCTCTCTAATTGTTAAAGCTCTTTGTGTCTTATATATCCTTCATCATGTATAGCTGCCTAACACTCAAATTTAAGAAAAGCATTATCGAAGACTTAAGAGAAATCTGAAGATAAATAGTCTAGTATTTCACTCCACTACCTTTGTGGTAACAGTCAGTTTTACAGGTTTGCTTCTTTCAGGTCACCTATATGAACATTAGCTAGCATATTCTTCAAGTATTCTTTGGCTTTTTCATCAGTGCCTTTTATCTAGTCTTTTGCCAAGGAACAAGGAAAGAAGCAGGCAGTGTGTTTAAAACTTGACAATAGGAAAATATCTCTTCAAAGACATTGTACCTTAGTAGAGGTACGTTGTACCACAAAGTAGATCTATTTTCTAAAGGAAAGAGAAAGTCAGTTTTGTCAGAATAAGTCACTGTTACAAGACACAAGTCTGTATGAGATACTACATTACTTGAAGCTAGGAAAGATAATATTTTGTCAGTCCTAGTGAAGCTTTAACTATTGGTCAGTGTTGATTTTGTCCCTGAATACTGGCTATTAAAAAAAAGTGCAGAAATTTTTTTAAATACATTGCATGATAATTGCACTCACTAATGTAGCTTCTGCTGTAAGGGAGAACATCTAGTCACTCTGCATTCTACACTATCAAAATGCACAGTAATACCCTGCATTTTGTTCATTCACTTACTAAGGGATAACATCTGCATTGTTGGGAACTTGAGATGGTTTATTAAACTGAGTTAATCAATGCTCCCATTAGCTTGGCATTCAGCATCCAAACACTTCCAGTTTAAAATGAGAAACAGAAAAAGATTATGCTACATTTTGGAATAGGGGGACAGGGAAATAGGGAAAAAAGAAAAAAAGAAGAAACCAAAAATCATCTGCCGTTCTGCCTGCAGCCAAGGAAGGGATAAGAACTGATCTGAAAAGCAAGGAGATGTTTAAAGTACATATTGCCTGAATGCTGTCTGACTGATGTTTCAAAATAATTTATGAAAACATATGAGATTTAGTGTTGTTCACATATGCTACTAAATTTTATTATTTGGTCTTTGTAATACAGCGAGACATCAGTAAACTGCACCTGCAGATGTTTCAGAGCATTGTGGCTGTCATACTATCTTATGCAGAATGGATAAAACAGAGTTACTTCTCTGTTGGCCCTGAGTGAAATGGAAAAGCTGTCTTCATAAATAAAGTATGCCAATATCTGAAATAATAACAAAATTCTGTCAGGTGATAGGAACAGGAATTTTTGAAGTATCTGCACATCTGCTAGCATCCTTTAAAATAAGTGCTGGCTTCTAGTAGCTAGAGAAATTGCTCAAATAAAAGATAAGGATAGTGTGTACAAGTCAGAGAAAATGAGCTTCTTAGTTTTCTGACTGTAGTTGGTGATATCTATACTACTTTTTAGGGCAGGATTTAGGAACACTAATAAGAATTGCGTCCCAGTATGAACAAGACATTGTAAAAATACAGAAATATAGTCCTTAGGTAAAGAGCTTGTGCTCATGTTATAAGCATGATAAGATCAAGGAGAGAGGCAGATTCAAAACTGACCACTGTGTTACAAAACCAAAACTTCTTATTGGTCATAATTAATAGCAATTGTATTCTTAATATGATTTAATTAAAACCAAGTGGAATTTCAGTCATGAAAGATTTCACCATCATCATACTTTAACCCTACATGTCCACTGAACTGTCAAGAAGCTTAACTTTGCTATCAAAAGTCTCACGTAATCTACATGGGAAAGTCTCAAACTTATTTTTAAAAACGGTCCTTCTAAGCACATTCTAAGAAGCTGGAGAAGCATCCAGTAGAAGATAGACCATCCTTTTAGGTTGGGACCGTGCAGATATAACTTCTGGGAGGGTTACTCCAGAACTGGGAAAGAGTGCTCCATATTTAGGTTTGCACATTCTTTCCCTGCACACTGCCAATACACACAGCCAACCACTGCTGGAGAAAGGATACTGACCCAAGTATTTTGTCTGACCCAAGATACCTGTTCTCATCTTCTCATGAGATGGTTATCCTTTATTAGAAAAAAAAAAAAAAAAAAAGAATTGTAACATCTTTTCTGAAGACAGTGCTAAGGGACAGATAAATTTCCTAAATGTGCATAAGTACTCTTCAGTCGGTTCCAAAATAAATTTATAGATCATTTCACTTCTAGCTATAATGTGGACAGAAGTGACTCACTAGTATATTAATGGACCTTTCATCTGAGAATTTAAATTCTTAACAGCCTTTCCTTAATAATCCTCCCATCTAACTTAAATCTGATTCTTAGAGTAATTCTTTTTCTTGTGGTTTATATGAAAGCTTGAATATAAACAGAAATTTTCTCATGAAGATTGATTTGTTTTAAAAAGACATTTCCATCAACATGATGCAATGTTGGTCTACACTCGACCACAGCTGTATTAAACACATACAAAATAAATTCTGCAAGCAAATGTCTTAGCAAGTTCTTCTATTCCTCCATTTAGCAACAAAATCCAAAGGGAAAATTGCAGTGAAATTCTGGACCTTGAGTATGTGCTTTATCACTATGTATAGTCATTAGAAGTCCCAGTTTTGTCCTTTAAAGTCACAGAAAATGTGACTTTGAAGAATAACCTAAGGGAGCATGCACAGAAATGTGAATGAGAAGGATCCTCTCAAAGGCATTCTGAATGTCTGATGAAAGAGACATAATCCCAAAACAGTCACAGAAGACAAAGCAGAGCATAATTTTAGACTAAGATTATAGTCTACTTTGTTGAGCATAATTGATTTTTTAGGAATGTGAGACTGGAGGAACAGGCCTCTTAAAAAAAGAGGTTTTCATTACGCAGAAAGAAGCAGAAGAGTAATTCCTGAGAGAAATTCAAGGCAGCTGATCTAAATACCTTCAGTGGCAGACAGTAAAAAGTGTGAATGAGACACCAACAGTTGTGATACACTGTAAACCACAAATAATTTCTCACTTATTTTAGTTATCTTAATTATTTGGCAAGACCAAGTCACCTCAAGCTTTTTCTATTCAAGTCTTCAATAAGGATCAAGCAAAAACAGTCTTCAGCTGCATCAATCTCTTCAGCAGCCCAGTTCCAGCATCCTAAAAGATACAAACTTTCAATCTTAATTCAGCTATATTAGTTTTTATCTGCCTTTCAGTTATCACCAGTCTACTATGCATTTAATTAACCGCATGCTAATAAAGTTCGAATCAAATCATTGCTATATACCAGTTCACCTATATGGCTTTTTTTAGCATGCATATTTACAGCATAAAGTGACACCACGCCAGTTGCAGACTTTCAGTAGCTTTGTGGAATATTGCAGACATACTGTTATTAGGCCATTGCCCAGCTGCTTAGCAGTCACACTTCAGGCAATCCAGCACTCTATTTGCACAGCCGCAGTAAGGCAGTTCTCTGCTTTTCAGTACATGTAGTGCTTTTTCAGCAATTATTCATAAAAAAAAGAAAGTGCATTACTGTGTACAGCAAAAAAGCAAATTGGGCAAACAGTTCTTTCAGCGAATGGTGAAGAGGAAACAACACATCAAGTCAAAAGAATTCAGAAAAAGAAAGATGAGATTTTCAGTCTGTACAGGTCACCAACACTGGTGAAGTGAACAGAGGAAATGAAACTGAGACATAGGCATCAAAATCAGAGAAGTAGACAGAAAGAAAATACTGCAGAAAGATCACAACTATAGCAGAATTGGCAAATCAAAGGCAAATCAATGAACAAATCATGACAAAGAGTAAGTACAAAGGGAAGAGAGAGCTCGATACAGACTAGGCAGATTTGATCCTAATATTCAATGGAATTGTGTATCTGAAAGTTATTTTGAAGACCAATACAAATACATACTTTCATATTTGGTTGTTTGTAGGGCATTAAATTTGATATTTTGTTTTCTGTAGCCTTAGAGAAGGACTGTATTTGTTCTTTAAACTTTGTGCCATAAAAGAAGCACTCAAAATATCCTCTCCTTTAAGAATACCTAATACAGAAATTATTTCAACTATGATACCTGTAATTTGAGTACTTTAACCAAAATAAGACTTGTTCTAGCCAACAGCAGAACTAAGATAATTACAGTATAGACAACTGACTCTGGATTATCTTTCTATTGTAATTGGAAGTATTCAATACAGTCTATTGTGCAGTAGTAAAAAACAAAACAAAACAACTTTTCAGCAAAGACACAGAAGGATGGTACAGTTTAACAACATCAAGCAAGAAAAATTAGTATGTCCTAAAGCTACCTGCTTTTCTCATTCTTTGAACACTAAGTAACAGTATTTCGAATTTCAGATTTTACTAGTATAAAGGAAGGGAAAGAATATTTTTAGACAATTTCTTGTACTTTTATCAGCATTCCTGCAGCTGAAACATCTTTGAAGGGAGCAGCTGTGTCTGTCAGGGCTTATTTTAAAAAAGGGACAGAGTAGTAATTGTTTGTTTTGGTCTTCTCACCTGGGTTTTTTGAATTGGAAAAGACTAAGGGACATTTTACAGGAAAGAAAGAAGTACAAGTATGACAATTCCATCAAAAACAAGAAGAAATTTGTTGAGCTGATAGGCTTGCCTGCTCATTGCAGTACAGAATGTCCTGGGTTCAGCAGTAGCAGTCATTTTTCTCCTTCTTAGTGGCTGGTGCAGCACTGTGTTTCTAACTTTCAG
>WYDI02003477.1:0-112973 GCA_009867235.2 Psittacus erithacus
CTGCCCATGGCAGGGGGGTTGGAACTTGATGATCTTAAGGTCCTTTCCAACCCTAACTATTCTATGATTCTATGATCCTATCAGCACCTGGTGTAAACAGACATTCGTGGTTCACCTGGACATGACACCATGCCTCACTGATTAAGAAACACTGACTTAGACAAGTCAGTCTGAATGATAAAACCCATTCCTACAGGGATTTAGAGATATTTTGAGTCTAGGTTTTATTTAGAGTTAATCTTATTAGAGTATAAGAAAAATGTCTAACCATGGCCTTCAGTGGCAATACCAGTTTAGGGTATTCCTGCTCCTATGCTATTGGACTGGGGGCACTGTATTCTTATGAGTTATAATCTTGGAGCTTATAAGGGCCCCAACCACCCACAAAACAGTTTTACAAGCTGCTTTTAAGATATGCAGCTTCACAACCTCAAACTGCCTCAACAGCCCCTCTAATATAACTGAACGGATGCTGCACTGTGGCACCAAGAGAAACATGTTGCTGCAGCCAGTGTCTGGTTGAACTGCAACCTCACAGCAAAACACATTCAGATGTGGTCTCAAGAGCATTCCTTTGAGTCTAGAGAAAATCCAACTCAGCAGGACAGTCACATTAACACAGAGATTAACTCTGGCAGGATATACTCTACAAAGGATATCTGTTTATTCCTATCACTGACATCGATACATCTGAGCTGGCTCTTGGGTCATTAGCATCTCCCATACACAGAAAAGAAGTATATTACATACTGCAAATCATTAAGGGCCAATTTAATAATAAAACATATCAATATAAATGATGTTTTACTTAAGGGACATGCCCAATACATAATACTGGAGCTGAAGGGAATACTGAGAGAACAGAAAGGCAGAGACAGCAGAATTATAGAATTTCACTGTTTGTGACAGCATAACAGTTACACACATTTACAGACTTACAGGTAACTCTGTACCACTACAAAGGTCTGGTTTCCAATTTATTGGATAATAATAAATTCACAGGGCCAAGAGGAAATATGCAAAAAACACGTGCAACTCATCTCAACTGACTCTGAAAATTAAGCTCCAAATCTGTATTCACAATCTAGAAATCAGTAATAAGCAGATGAGGCCCAATTCAACTTTAGTGCATTTTGATATGTGATAATTTAGACAGACTGGTGACAATCCAACAGTGAAAGCTGTAAATCAAAGGAGGGAATAGTTAAATTGAGCCTCACTGTTTTCTCCTTGAAGTTTCATGTATTTCTAATTTGGACTTCATGATCTTAAAGGTCTTTTCCAACGCAGCTGATTCTATGATTCTAATTTAGCATTTCAATTACATAGGTAGCAATGTGACTTTCTAGTAATAAAAAAAATAATTTCCAATCAAATGTCAAGATCAATGTGCCTAAGGCTTGCAACACTGAAAATCTGCATGTTTCATGGGGTGTACTATAGAAATTAAATGTCTATTAGAGCTTTTCTCTTTAAGCAGACATTAATGGAAATTAAATATTCTAAAGGACACGGCTTATCTAATGATAATCAGATATAAAGTATCTTGAATTACCCTCACATAGGCTCTTTAAATAAAACCAGCCATCTAGACAGAAGCAGTTTACAGATCTCCACAGCATTAGCCTAAGCTGCCATCCCAGCCATTATGCTTGCATTGGTGCTTCAGATGGAATGGGGCTTTCTCACACCACTGGAAGCAGGATGATGTAGCATAACTGTATGGGTATTATGTGCGTCAAGACAAAATGAAATGCAAAACACTGCAACTTGAAACAGACAAGCTCACTGATGCCAAATTCCACTGAAAAATAGTATTAACAGAGCCTTTCACCAGTATCAAGGCTTTGAAGCACACTGCATCAACAAATTAATTCCTAACTCAGTGTTAATGTTAAAATAATGTGTGGGGTAGTTGTGGAGAAACAGACCACAGAGAAGATTTTTGTTTAAAAAAATATAAAAATAAGAAAATTTAACCCAACTTAGGCAGTAACTTTTCTTAGGGTTCTTCTACACAGGTGAATAACCTGACGCTGAGTCTCACAACACCAGCCTAATGCACACAGCTGAAAGATTGGCTTGGGTTAGGCATGTGAATCTAAGTCATGCTGTTGTCATAATGGAAATCTGAAATACTCTCCTGCTGTCAAGTTATAATTTGATCCACCATTGGAGTATTTCCAGGTTTGTTACATATACATTGGTGCAAGAACTCTTTGGTCACCTTCACGTAAGAAAACTTATTCCTTCAGTATGGATGAAGCCTTCAGGTATGATCTCTGTAACACACTCATGATCACAATTGCCAAATTTTTGCTCCCCAAATGTTTAATTTTTGCTGATGTTGCGTGATGCACTGAGTATTTACAACACTGGCCAACCTGTTTATGTGAAATTCAATGGAAATACAAAGACCTTGATGCAGGACACTACATAGAAAGTGCTCCACACAACACAGCCAGGGCTGGCTTGGAAAGTCCTGCTCATTCAGCTTGGACTAACATCATTGCACGATCAACAGATTCAGTGCCTACCTGCGCAAAGTGGGAGAGGCCACATCAGGGTACTTGGCTCCTTGCTGGTGAGTACTTTGAGCTCCACTAGAAGCAGTCTGTGATGCAGGATTCACTTTAACAGAATTACATGAGGCCACGCTTTCGTTGTCAGACGAAATCCCTTTCTCTTTATCAGTCTGATTGACTAATCCTGGCAGAGAGTTTCCAAGGATTACCTTGGCAGGCTCTCTCATTTTTGGGACAGGCAACCCAGCTGACTTGCTGCTTATATTGGAGTCTATGCTACTTGTGCTAGATCTATTCCCAGCTCCACTTCTGCTACTGGATTTACTGGGCCGGGGTAAACTACGATACTGAAGATTAGTTCGGGCACTAAGTGCTAAGTAGCCATCATCCTGGTTCTGGGAGCCATCCACACTAGTCTTCCGACCAGTGGTCCTACCCATGAGTCCAGATGACTTTGGGATTTTTCCCAGGGTAGCTGATCTACTGGTGATCGTTGCCCCACTGGCAGTGATTATAGTCATGCCTAAGGCTGACCCACTCTGTTTCTTAAATCCAAATGTATTAGCATTAGCAGCAGTTGTTCTAGTGTTACTTGTGGGAAGCTTTTTGGATTCATCACCACTGCTGCGTCCTGCATCTGACGGGGAACGCTTAACATGTCCAGCTTTAGGAGATAGTCTACCCTTTTCTGATACCTTGGCGTCATCAGTTTTCCCTACAAAAATAGAAAAAGAGTTCTAATATTTAATGACTTGAAAAACATCAAGCAAATGATGAAACTCAAAGCAGCATGAAAAGCAAAAGCGTGCTAGCCACCAAAGTGCTGTTAGAAGTTATGATTTAGTCTGCACTGAACTTAGATGCCACTCTCGTGAGTTATACATGCAGACTTGCAAGAGACAGCAAGTGGTGTGTTTGCCCTCAAGAATATGAAAAGCAGAACAGTGTTATGTCATAGTGACAGATAAGAAAAAATGTTTCCCTCTGTAGCTATCATAGAACAATCCTCTTTAATCATTAGAAGGAAGCAGTGTTAGGCCATTAGTATAATTTTCCTACAAGGCATTGTTCAAGGAATTATCTAACTTCAACTTTTTCATATACAATTGTGTACATGACCAAATGAGGAGAGATATTAACTTATATTACTTGATTATACAAATTCAATCAATTTTCATTCACACATCTGCAAAAGCTAAAATCACTGTACATTTCTAAGTAAAGCCAGAACTAAATAGTGTTTAGTATAAATTAACATGCTGGTTTAGTAAAGGGAAAAACAAAATCTCCTTAACCACACATACTGCATGTTCTTACAGTTAACCTTGACTTCAAAAGCTGAAATTATACTATCTATTCTCCATATGGCAATACTATGCCCAATAAATAGCTCAGCTTAAGACTAGAGTTGCCATGAAAACAACTTCCATGGTGTATTAATCCAAAATATGCATTTTCAAATGAACAGAAATAGAAATGTGGACATACAAGATGCTGCAGAGGTTAAAACAATAACTAAAAATAAAGGCAGCACTACCTGAAGTTCAGGTTCTGCCTCTGGAAAGTATTTAAACTGTTTTCATACTGAACATACTTTTTGGCTTGTTTCTATCTTACACCTTTTCTCACCTGTTCCAGGTGTTTTTAACGTGCCTGAGGTGGTTGAAGGTTTAGTCCTTGGTGTGGTAATGCCAACTTGAGCTGACATGCCCCGTCGCCAGGAGCCCGTCTGTGAAATAACAGTGTTCTTCCTACCAGAAGTGCTTTTATCAGATTCATCTGACACATCAGAGGGATTCCGCCTCCATTTAGATCCTGGCTCCATTTTTATGCCACTATCAGATCCTCCATCTGATTTCTTGACTTCATCACTGGACCAAAAGGAATTCCGCTCAACCTGGGAATGCTTTTCTGCATCAGTCTAGGACAGATAAGGAATTGCAAATACAGCCTTCAGAGCAAGCCCTTCTTTCAAGAAGCTTCATAAATGAGAACCATCAAATGATTCATCAACTCAGCAGTCATTTCTAACTACCAACAAACATAACATCTTTGATACAGAAATGTCACATGAAGAAATGACATATCTTTTACCATGCTAGGGAAAAAATACAAAAACTCCGTAACAGCCACGTACCCTAGAGTAAATAAAGAAAAACAAAAAAGAAAAAATCCACTTGATTTATAAAGGACACATTCAGCTCTATGACATTTATAATCCTCCATCTCAAATTTCTGACTAACTCTTCTACTGCAGTGCCAAAGGAACCTTTCAAACCTGTGCAGCCAGCTTCCCTTTGTTCTTGCTGCTTTCCTATCTCTTGTCTAGCAATCTGATCTCCAGAGTATGAGGAGGCAGCTTTTTAAACAGATCTGAAGATACGGAATGCTGTTCACTTTAATCTAATGTAGTAAAGGCCACTCACGAGCTGAAGAAAAATGAATCCCTAACAACTTCCTAGCAACATTCAAGAGTGACTTAAATACGTATATTACCATAGTTTTTAATTCAAGTTCCACTCTTACACACTGTTTACCCTATTTTGCACAGATCGCACTACCAATCCTTTATGAAGAACTTTGCAAAGCTCAGTGTCAAATACAGCATTTTTTCATTAGCAAGCCTTTGCCTACTTCTCAGAAATGGTCAAATCTATTAGCCCATATAATTATTTGTAATGTATTCTACATACATTATCATTTTCTATTGCTAAGAATTATTCCTGCAGAATTCTACTTCTCCTGTCAAATGATGTTGATTAACATTGGCAAATTTTGTAGTACCACAACCATTTTGTGATCAGGCACAAATGATAAATATCCACACATCTGACCACCATCCACACAACCACCCTGGCCCTCAAAAGACAGCTGAAATGTTCTCCAAACATTGCAGTACCCTGAAAGACTGACAATTCAACACTTGATCATGAAGCTCCCAAGTAAGAGGTAGCAAATTCCGGAAAGATGCTGGAGTGCCATCTGTTGCCTACAGCCTCAGCAGAAGATGAATGTACAGTGGTCAAGCGGTAGCATCACTTATAAGCAAATTATTTTAAATACCCCAAAGCATTAGAAAGCCCACAACCTTTTACTCCTTTTGGATAATCAGAAAAGCACAGGGAAGGATGTGTGAACATTTACCACGCTTTCAGAAAAATTATTTATTTTATTCTTTAAGTTCTTAAAGTTTAAGAGTTTCAAGCTTACGACTCTTCCTATTAGATGACACCATTAACATGAAAGAACCTAGGTGAATTGTGGCTCTGCTTTTTACTGTAATTATCTTTTTTTTAAAGCCTGAAAAACTAGTTAAGCAATCAGTATGTGAAAGCTGACACCACACATCACAACGGTCTGTCTTTATCCATGTGAAATAGTGAGGGCCTGGATTATTAGTCTGCATATTGAGTCATTACACTAACAACCATTCGCTGATTTATAGATTTAGATACTTCTTGTGCTTTCCTCTTGCTATGCAAAATGTTGCTCCGCTGCCTCTCCATTCAGAGATAGCAACACAGCATAGCTTGAATAAAACACTGCTTTCTAACCTCCTTCTTTTTTTTATGGCTGCAAGGTTTGGGGATGATTATCTTTCTAGTTATGACCATTGGCAGGTGTGCAATAAATTCACAGTGTGAATCTTTTGATGTCCTGTGTTCCTCTAAAATCATCATTTCATAAAAATGTCTCCTAGATTTATGTATCATACAATCCCAGACTGGTTTGGGCTGGAAGGGACCTTAAAGCTCATCCAGTTCCAACCCCCTGCCACGGACAGGGACACCTTCCACTGGACCAGATTGCTCCAAGTCACATCCAACCTGGCCTTGAACACTGGCAGGGATGGGGCAGCCATAGCTTCTCTGGGCAACCTGTGCCAGCGCCTCAGCACCCTCACAAGGAAGAACTTCTGCCTAAGATCTCATCTCAGTCTCCCCTCTGTCAGGTTACAACCATTCCCCCTTATCACAACATTCCTTTTACGAAGTCCTTCTCCAGATTTCTTGTAGGTCCAAGAGAGTACAAGCAAGAAGAAACAAATAACCGACCAACAAAATCACCTCACCACCATCCCTCACATACTCTCATTAGTATCTTGCTTCAAGTACCTTGTCTGGAATTGTGTATTTACACTGTTAGTTTTCAACAGCAAGAAATACACCTACTTGCTAATTCCAGGGCAATTCTAGTTTTGGTTGAGTGAAATACTCTCATACCTTCTATTTCCCCACCTCTGCACCTGTAAGAATAGTACAGTCTCAACAGAAAGAGCATCATTACAAGAAGCCCTCTATCTTTGCTCACTTCCATTTCATTCCACTACTATACCCACAGTCAAAGTTTTTCTGTAGCCTTTGAAACGCTGCACACCTACCCTTGAAGCCCTCCAGCCAGAGATGCTTCTGTTTCATGGCAAACACTGAACAGCACAGAAACATGACTAAGGAATCAAAACCAAAACACAGTGAAACCTGGCTTGGGGATTGCAGCTGAAACTCCACCTCCTGAAAGGGCAAAAGTGGGTATATTATTTGCTGGAGGTCATGGCAAGCCACAGCAAGCATGAACTGGGAGCAAAGCCTGCATCCGACTCAGCTGGGAGCAGTGGTAACCACCAGCATTTCTCAGCTTCTCCCTACAGTTCTGTAAATCCAATTATGAAGCTGTGAACAGACCAAGCCTGTCTTTGCTCCAACAGAACTGACGAGCTGTCTTGATCTAACAGCTTAAAGATGCTGCTGCTTTCAATTTGAAGGAATTGTTTCCATCTTCGGATCTTTTTAACATTAATAAACTTGTTCATGTACTTGATCTGTTCCTCTCTCCCATCTTATTTCAGTGATGTAAGTTATTTTCAAATGCCCACGACATCTTAATTTCTTATTAAAATGTATGTATGATGTGACTTTAAAGGCATATTACATGCAGTGCTGTGTAAAAGGTAACTTATCTATGTACAATGTAAGACAAAAATGTCAGGGCCCCAAATGTCATGTATCTACATTAAGTGCTTTGGTACTTGACATAATCAGACTAAGACAAGGAAACATGGCAAAGCAAATCCTGGTTCTTATCACTAGTTTGTTCTGAACCAACTTGTGAACATCTTCACAGCACTGCTACAAAAAAGGGCTACAACTATGAATGTCTCAAACACGGAATTAATATCATATGAAAGTCCTGCTTCTCAAAGATGGAGAAACTACAGCTTCTGGAGTATAAGCTACTCAGCAGCTCTGAAAATCACTTCCTTAGCAGAGACTTTTTCCTACTACAACCATGTATTCTTCCTCTGCAGAGATGATTCTGCATAAGTTTCTGATTTTATCAGCTGACACTGACATGTTAGGGCTCTCTCCCTTCGATGCGGCTCTGTTACTTGTCTGGATTCCCAGTTATTAGCTTCAAGCTCCCTCTTTAATTTTCTGAAATCATCTGAAAAAGATGTGCTAGAATCACAGCAGCTTGAAAGTGCTTACTATTTAGGAGAACCAAAGCAGTCAATAGCCTGAGCAGAGAAGTCCACACCCCTCTGGAGGGAGATATCTGTCAGTCCTTTGTGGCTCACCACCCAGGAGAATGTAAACCTGGGCAAGGGCCATTATACAGCATCCAGGTAAGACACAAAAGGCATATATAAAGCATTCACTGTGTCACGGGATCTACTTTGGGCAGCATAAAATCAATCCTGTAAGGCATGAATGGTTCCATCACTCCAAGCTTTTTTCACTCCTCTGGTTGACAAGATTAGGATATTCTGTTCAAATGAAAAGAAGTATTTTATGGATAATAATTTGCAGACAATACTAATACCAAGAATAAATACTGCCAGCAACAAAAACTGAAGCCGGTCACAGACACACATGAAAAACCTGCAAACAACTTGCATGCCTTAGCTCTCAGCTTCCTCTCCTAACGACTACACTCTACTGTCAGTACAAGCATCAGGTGCTTTTCTTCTTGTGCATGGTCTGTGCTCTCTTAGGTGCTGTAATATATGTGGAGGAGGAAGAGGAGCTCGTCAACACAGATTTTGATCTCTCAGAGGTGTTTCCAAGAATCCAATCCACGAGAAGATAAAAGTCAAATGAGTTTCTGTTTTTTTCCTTAGGTTAATGTTAAGTCATATTTCCCTTTTTCATCCTTTTTTCCCCAACAGTATTATGATGTTAAGATGGTAACAACTGTCAAAAAATTCTTCTAGTTGACTATGTTACTCTCTGTGTTACATACTGAAAACATACTTGATAGATCTTAACTCCTCTCAACTTGTACAGGACTTGCAGCAGCAGTTTTGAGTGTACATGCAATCACAGATACACAACCAGAGGCTAACTGGAAACATTTAATGTAGGCTCAAACATGCACATTGTGGCAAGGGAACAAAGACTAATATATGCTTGCACCACAGTCCTGGAGGCAGAGTAACACTGCACAGCAACCGCACATCTACATTAAAACTAAAATCAGATTTAGGGTCCAGTCATGAAAAAGAGAAGAAAGAAACAGAGGAGAAGGTCATACCTACATCCCTCTTCTCTACCTGCTGCAATGCCAAGTCACTGCATCCCAATTGTTTTGACACACAAAACCCTGATCAGGTGGGTTTACAAAAAACAATGCTGCACAACTTAGACCTACATTTTTCCAAACAAAATTCCATATAATTGGGAGAAAAAAAGCAGCTTCTGTCACTGCAAATCTCTGCATTTTGCAATCTTATTGATGAATGAAAAGTCATTAAGACACCTTCGCTTGTTTTACCCTCGTTGGATGTCTGGTGTATGAGCACAAAACGTACATGTGTGCTGCTCATGGATGTAAAATTTATCCTCCTATGAAATGCTGCCAAAAATAGAAAGCCTGCGATACCATGCAGCCCTGGAAATTTAAAATTATCTATTTCATTTGCCTGGCACGCCTTCATTTCCAGTGGAAGTGTAAATAATTTTTAAGCGCTCATGTTTCATGTTGACTTAATTAAATTCTCTCCTTTAAGAGAAAACATAATTCTTTTTTCAAAGCTGAACAAAAAGAATATAATCCCGTCTACTGTACTGCACTGCTGCTGGGAAGGCAGAAGCCATCTGTTGCCACACCACAGCAGCAGAGATGCCATGGATTCCACACACAGAAGAAATATTCCTAAATGACACATATGATAAGGTAGATATTATTTTTTAGCATTGCCTTTGCTACTGTCTGTACTGAAGGCTGGGTGTTCAAGTCCATCTAACTTAAACCAGTTACATCTATTCCACAGAGAAAATAGTAAGTATCAATGTTACCTGTGTAAATCAGAAATCTTACCTGAGCATCTAAGTTTTTGCGGGAGGAGGCAGGCGTGTTGGCATAGGAGCTGATAGAGGAGCTAGTGTTAATGTCATCAGTGCTGAGGTTATCTATGGTGTCACTGATCCCACTGCTGACAGAGCTGCTGTCATCCCAGCTGGAGAAAAACACAACAAAGGTAAAAAAACAGGGTTAAAAGACAGAAACATCATTCAAAAGGAGAAGTATTATTTCTACAAACCTTATCCCACTTGCAGTTACCAACTGGAAACAATCTCTCATTTTCCTAACTTACCTTCTTTGTACTTCTAACTCTAAATCTACGCAGCTCATTAACTATAGCACTGCTACAAAGCCTAATGTATACCATCTATTCAGCCAAGAGCACCAATGATACAACTCTTCTTAGCTCAACTAGAAGTTTTCATGAATGAACAGATTTTCAAGTGACCCTCAAAATTTATGCTACAGCAAGGCAAGGTGGTGCTAACAAGTCACCTCCAGGTAGGCATAGCACTGATCTGCTAAGCTCTAAGGCAAAGATGGAACTTAAATGCAAGGAAAAAGTTCATCCTGAAGCAATCTTTTGTTAAACTGACCTGGGCAACAACCTGGATCTACCATCACAGCATCACTGGTCTCAGAAGACTTCAGTAATTGAAAGCTTAGTTGCTCAGATGGTACAATACCCTCCTGAGATATACAACACATCCTTTTCAAGGAGATCTATTAACTGCTTACTATTCAGGACTACCTTTTTCCAGCGTGTGATAGTGTCAACATTTTTCAGTTAAGTGAGAAACACATAACTGAAATTTAGGACACAGAGAACGCCAACATAAAACATCTATGCCTAACACTCACTATGTGACTGTTAGAACAGACAGAAACAAAATGATCTAAAAGTCAAGCCAGATGTTCCACTCCTAAAATGCCCTTAAATATAAACTGCTGAAGGAAAAGATTTATAAACTGGCTTACAAGCGCTCCATCTCAGAGAACAATAAAGCTGGGATTGGCAAGTAGCTCTGTGAAGACATTTCAGCCCACTGATGGATAACTACTACTGGGAACACATAAACACATAGTTCATAGATCATTTGTGAAAGCTAGAGAGGTAAGCTGACAGTTCTCTAGCTATTTATCACCACAGCCTCAGATTTTGGAAGCTCCAGACTGTCTTCCCCTTTACATTTCTGTCTGCTTTCCAAACTTGTAACCAAGAGGTTGAAGTGAGATTTTTGACCTTAAGTGAAAGCTATTCACAAGCTGATACATGCATTTTAATATATACATTTAAAATTTAACTGCATGTCGTCTAATTGAATTCTGTAAAGAAAGGCTATCTGCCTGGTTTCTTGAATTTTATTCATAGCTTCACCACTGACTTCCTATATAGCCTTACTATAACCTTTGGCAACTCTGAAAGAACTTTGGTTTCACTACAAACCAGCTACCTGTATGGGTTTCAATGATGCTTTCATGATTTTTAATTGCTTTTTGCTTACTTGGGTGTATTTTGTTCACTCACATCTATATGAGGCCTTTCAGGGACCTGAGCACAGCTTAACCAGCAGCATAGGTGGCTAAACTGCCTGCAGAAAGGGTTATTGCTTGAAGTTGCTCTTTGCTACTGCTTTGTTCCTGGTTACGGTCCACATCAATCTGCCAGCACAGTCTTTTGCGCCAGTTCTCCCATATCACTGCAGACAAGGCCCGCTGGGAAGCTCAGATCAACAGCTTCAGCAAGCCAGATTGATTTTGCCTTCAGGAAATCTGGGAGCGCTCAGCCAGGCTGCTCTGCCGGCAGAGGACAGGGAAGGGGATGGACAGGGACTGACACTGAGACACCAGTGTCAGTGAGGTGAAAACCAGCCAGCCAGATTTAACAGACATAATAGTTTTATTTGCTATTTTCCAGAATCTCCCACAGCATAGAATCACAGACTGGAATGGGTGGGAAGGGACCTTAAAGCTCATCCAGCTCCCCTGCCATGGGCAGGGACACCTTCCACTAGCCCAGGCTGCTACAAGCCCCATCCAACCTGGCCTTGAATACTGTCAGGGATGGGGCATAACTGAATGAAAGATGCGCTGACCATACAGAAATATCCATGGAATCTAAAGAGAAAATCCTATTTCTCTCTCTCCCCTCAGTGCCTGAATTGAAAGACTTCTTTGAAGCACCTTTTTTGTTTTTCTTAAGAGTAGGCAATTACAAATTATAATACAAAATTTTAAAGTTCTATTACTTATAAATTTTAGATTTTAAAACCAGGCCCTATAACTGATATTTACTGCTATTTCAAACATAAAGCCATTACAATTCTTAGATTTTGTAAATGCATCAATAGTTATGAAAAAATTACTAAAATAACTGCATAAAAGAATAGCTCATGTAACTATAACTGCAAAATAGCCTGTATAGCAACTAAGTATCTTTTCTATTTCTGTACCTATAATAAAATCCTAATAATAATAATAATATCAGCAATGCCAATGTTTTCCATGTTTAACAGTTTAATTTCCTTCTATGGAGATATTGCAATGGGAAAAGAAAACCAAAATAAACAACCAAAAACCAACAAGAAACAGACCCCTACAAAGCCCTCAAAACAAAAAAAAACCAAACCAAAAGCCAAACCCAAACAATAATGATAATCTGTGTGACTCATAGCTCTACCTTGAACATACAGAAACATTACGTTTACAACCATTCACCAACCTATCAGAGGTCACTGTTCATCAGCATCTAAAGAATGCAGCTAATGTTAATCATAAGTAGTTTTACTGGCATCAACCAGCCCTGCTGACTTCAATCGGGCAATCTAAAGCATCATGGAAATACCTACGTGCCCTTCTGACAAAGGTAGAAACATGCACCTGAATACACTGATGGTTGCAGCTTTCCTTTAAGTGTACCCTCAGCTTTAAGTCTTTCATGTTCAGATGGAAATCATGAACAACTCAAGCTTTGTGTTTTCAAGTTAACTCATCTGTTACTAAATTAAAACACATTAGGTATTCTGAAGTCCAAAGGTAGATATCTAGCATTTTGGCTGCCAGAAGCTAAGCAACACAGCTCTTGTAAGGATGCTGGTGACACCAAGCAATGATACTGATGCACACAGCTGTTGTGACAAGGTAAGACGCAAGGTAACATAAGCAGTTATTGATGCTGTCCTTTGGACTAACACTAGAGATAGTTTTAATGCAAGCGAGATGCATGTAGAATTCAGTGAACTTTGTAAATCAGACGCCAATGCAATCAACTTTATGAGCATACAACATATACTGCTAAAAAGTAATGCAATTAGAGCACACTTAACTGCTATCAAGGATCCATTTTACACTAAAGGCTCTTAACATACAATAGTGTAGGACACGCCATCGCAGGTCTGTATCTGCACATGGGGGAACACTGCAGCTTCGAAAGTAGAGAGCATCCGTTAACACACTGCGGTCTCTCAATTTCATGTTGTTCTTGAAACAACACCAAGTCTTCCATATAAATTAGTTCACTTTTACCTTGATCCATTGCCTTGATGGTTAAAGTCAAAAGCAATGAAGCAGAATGGGGAATCTAACAGCTCTAATTAAGGTGTTCTTGGCTCCCAGTGCCAAGATAACATCTTTGTAATTTAGCTGGTGCAATTAATAATTTCTGATGTCAGCAGAAGTCTACTCAACTATAACCTGAAGCTGAAATGTTTGGCCTTTCCTTTCTCTATTTGATCAATCACCCGAAACTTTACTTTGATTATTGAAAATTACAAAAAACCCCAAACCCTTAGAAGTGTATTACTCATGAAAATACACAACCACCCACTTAAAATCCATCACTGCCATCACTTCAGAACTCCCACAAAGCTGCCTCCTGCTCTCTCCGAAACTAAGCACCCTCCTCTCCCTCCCCATCTTAGCCTGATCACCCTTATTCAACTACCAACAGTGCTACTACAGATCACCAGCATACAGCACCAGGTCAGCTACTCAAAGCTGCTCTTTGAAAGAAGGTTTGCAAAGCAGTTAGGCTCAGGCTTGTATTTGTCCACAGTCTATCAGCACTTTTCCATTTTGCATAATCATCATCCATGGAATTAGCTGCTCTTTGTCAAGTAGGACAGCAAACCATTCTGTGATCCTCAGGACAGCCCCTCTCTGCAAGAAAACTTCCCCCCCTCACATGTCTAAAGCAAAAGAATCATTAAAACCCAACTAAATAAAGCTATTGTTAAAGGCTGAAAATGCACTCTTCTCTACAGATGGGTATGGATTTTATCTTTGCTGGATCTACACTCAAAACCAAAATTACAATGAACTGCTGAAAAATACATTTGCCCAAGACAGGGCCTTGGGGCTTTACAGCATTTCAAGTGGAAACACGGTAATTATCCTCTTCTACCTAAAAATTTAACTATTTATGAGTTGACGGGAGAACAACAACAACAAAAAGTCAAGGTGCAAAATTATGAAAACTTCACAGCATCTTCAAAGAAATAAAAGAAAAAAAAAAAGCCAGATAAATGCAGATGCGCTATAATATGAGACACTAAGCGCTGCATTTTACACTGTTTTCTTCTGGGATTTCCTATAACATTGCTATCACTGTATTAGAAATCCAAAATCTATACACAGCCCATTGCATAGTTTCCTTTCAAGCTGTTCTGAAAGGTGACAAATAACCCTCTGCATAAGAAGGGGCAGAAATGTACTCTGAGAGAAACAAATTCAATTAACGTATTTTACACTGTTATGTATCACCTATCTTTCCCTCATCTTCAGTTACTCTCTTCTTGTTACAGCTCATTGTAAAATAAACCACTCTTCTTTCTAACTCAAGGTGGAGCCCAGGGACAGGATTGTTACCTTGAAACACTCTGTAAAGCCAGACCGTGAAAAGTAAACCAGGCAAAATGAATATAAACCATTTCCAGCTGTTTTTTCTGAAGAAGAACCTAATCCTCTTAATGACATTTTCTGATGCAGAGTTAAAGCGCTTTAAGTGCGCTGTCCATGATCAGTGACTATTTGGTTTATCACCACCAAGCAGAAATGGTGTCAAGCTCCGTTCAGAATTCAGCCAAGATGTGGTTTCAACATTTACACTTAAAATACCTATTTGTAAAAAAGAACTCACAGAAGAAAAGTATCAGTCAGTGCTGAAAAAGGCTGGGTAAGAAACAATTAGCAGAAGCTGAAAAACTGCACATGCTCCTTTTGTTTAATCTTTTTATATCAGTGCTAATAACCTTATAAAAACAACACTGCATTTTATTTTGTCCCCTAAAATCTGACCAGGAATTTGATGAAACCATTGTCAAAGTTGAAGTCAACACAGCTGAAAACACACACGCGTTGGAGCCGCTAAATCTGGCTTATCTCAGGGAGTTTACTATCAGAAACACTCATGAAAGCAATCTGACTTTCTACTAAAGCTCATCACCTCCAGCTCTAAAGCAGAAAAACATTGGTGCCTTCTTCCCCTGCATACATTTTGCTCAGAGACCCTTCAGTCCATCACTGCCTGGAGCTACTAAATGCAGCAGCCAGCACAACTGTATTCAGTTGCAAAATACTTGACTGGTGGAACTTGTTTTTTTGGCCACTGTTCCAACAGTGGTTCCTCTGGCACTGCAGAGCCTCGGGGGCAGGTGAGGAATCACAGCAAGGCACTGCCCTTGACCCAAGTTCAGAACGAACACAAACTCCCAGCAAAGTCTGAAACATTCAGTGTAAAATGTTCCAAGCAGCTACCAACCCATTCTCCTGGACTCACAACCTACAAACCTCCTTTAGTGTTCTATCTGGAGACACTGTGTTCATAAAGCAGTTTATAGACCAGACCTACACTTGGTGCACAGGGCACCCCTGCAGTCGGCAGCACACTCAACAGTCATGGGATTGATGCACAACCCTGGTTGCCCATGGGATTGACCCTCCTCGGTGATTGCTTCTGTGCTATTCTATTGACTCCCAACGACCTGCACCAGTGAAAGCTGGAGAGAAAACCCAAGTCATCATATCACAACAAGATCAGTGTTAAATCTTAGTCGTTATTATGTAAAAAGAATTATGCTTTGTTATGCCTTTGTTTCAAAGCCAGTGAGAAATGCCGAGGAAAAGTCTTCCAATGAAGGTCAGAAATCCTTGTTTGTACAGAAATCCTTCGTTATGTACAAAGCCCCTGAAGCTCTCCAGAAAATACAGCCCTGTAAAGTGTACAGCCTGCATGTGATAGCAATGGACTGAACAATTCCACAGAGCTCAAACCAAAGCTGCTGGGGATCCCTGGAGTGAAGAAACAGCGAGGAGCTCCCTTGCAAAGATCTAGGTGTGGATCACCACTGCAGTATGCCTCCTCCTCCTCTTACCTCTCAGCCAGACCCCAGCCCAAACACGTCTCTCCTCTGGGCAATAGTGATGATAGAAACCTGCATGGCCCAGTGTTGGGTTTTCTCTTGCCTTTCTTACCTGTTGATACTTTCTGCTCTCCCAAAAGCAGATACCTTCAGGATCACATCACATCTTCACAGAAAGGCACTATTTAAATTACAACTTAAAGAAGGGGCAACACTTGTAAGCAACGCAGACACAGTTTCTGACACCCAACTCCTTTCTGTATGCTCTCCTGCACTAGAGTGAGCTGGTGAAAGCTCAGCAGCTCACCACCACTTACTGGTACCCAGCAGCCTGAGTCTCCAAAACACAACAGAAGCAGGCTTAAAACACCAAGAAGAATAAGAATAGATTAGCTAAATTCTTATAGGACTGATGTAAGTAAAACGTGGAGGGAAAGGAATGAAGGGCAGTACAGAAACAAAACTATGCAAGATCCATTTAAATTCCCTGCTGCTCAGTGTACTTTTAAAGACTCTTGGGCCTGGACCCACTTGTCCCAGCCAGGGCCACTTGCCCACCTGCTCTCCCAGCACAAATGGCCAACTGTGACCACTGGGCAGCCTCATCCAGGGAAACATGGCTATAAAACATAGCCCAAAGCCAAAACCTTCAGCAGCTGGCAGGTAGAATATGGCTCCTTTGCTTCCCTGTCTTGTTTTAATCCTTCCTGATGCTTTAATCACACACTGGTGACACACTAGTGACACCAATGCAAATCTGTTAAAGTCTGCAGGCTGTAATCCCAGCAGAAAATGCAGAGATACACACACACACGTGTGTATGTATATATATATATATGCATGAAGACCCGAAGCAATTCCCAGTCACTGCTGAAGTTATTCCTTTCTCAAAATAGACTGTAAATCTTCTACATAAATTGCTCAAGGCAAAAAACCTGTGCACCAGCAAAGCAAGATTTCACACGAGAATGGCTCCTCTCTCACTCAGTAGTATGAGCTGCACCGAGCACATGGAGACAAAGATGATGCCTATGCTTGCACACTCTTATTCCATCAGAAAAAAAAAAGGGAGAAACCCACAAAATTTGTCTTTCTGAATGCATTAGAGCCTGCTGACAGATGTCTTAAAATAAAGCTTGGCAACAGGAGGTGTTAATTTGATCACAGAGCACAGCACTGCTTCTCAGGAAGCCAAATCACTGAAAACCAACCTCGTTATCACAGCAGTGATTTATAGAACAGACGTAAGTGCAATGCTTTATTCTCTGTAACATGGAGATGTGTGGAAGGTGTCAGCTACTACCAACTCTGAAAGCAGTTTATTTCCCTAGCAGAACTGCAACACCCTAAGTAGTTCCAGTAATTCCTGGTTTCTGTCAGCCTTGAAAATTAGGCTTATTTGAAAGGAATCGTAAAAAGGAAAAATATCTTCTAACCTTAATCAGACAAACTAGGAAGCAGACAGAAAATTGCACAGGACAGTAAAAACTGTATATTATGTCCTAAAAATCAAGTGCACTCTGGGTTGCAATCTGGCCTGCAAGAGCCTCACACACGCCTTTGTTTCCCTGCAGAGTGAGCTCATTCCCACTGATGTTCCTCTTTTGCACAGAAAGCAAAATCACGGTGCTAAAATACAACAAAGCCCCACAGTTTTCTGAGGCTAAAAGCCTGGAATGCTAGTGGAAAGATAGCTGGTCACATTGCAACCTGTGCGACAGGCATAACTGTCCATAAATCTTGCAGAACCCCGAAGCTAAGTCAGAAAAAACAAACACAGCAATAGCTGTCAGTTCTCACACGGGGCATTTCCTATTATGTTATTCAAATAGTTATAATCTACTAAAATACATATTGATTTCATGCAGTATACAACAGTTCACATGAAATAGTGCAGGGAGAAAACTTCCCAGATTTACTCCATCCTCTAATGTGTTCCCATCGCTGCCAGTATTTACAGAGCTAAAGCTATAACACAACACACTTCCACGCTTTTAAAAGTGCAGAAAAAATCTCTTACCTTGAAATATTCCCTGACCAAAACACTTCTCCGCTTTGTTGTCCATGAAGAATTCCAGCAAAGGGGCTTAGATTTATTTTGCAGGTTGATACCTTCATTAGGCTACCATCCAACACCCCCCTAAATAAAACAGCTTGTAACTTGACTACGTAGGAAGAGACTTAGGGAAAAAAAAGCCTGGAGCAAGGTTGTTTTCCAGCACATCCAGCAGCTCTGAAAGACACTGGAAAGTAAAGCCTAGCTAGGAGGTGATCATCAGAAACTTCCCCTAGAAAGAAATCTGATCCCTCAACAAAATTAACCTTTGAAGTGCTGAAAAAGTGCGAGGTCAAGACTTTCTGCTGGGAGTAGGTCATCTGTGAATAGCTGTAACCTGATGGCAGTCCAGCAGGCAGACTGGGTGCCTCCAGAGCACATACCGTATCCTAGGAAGTAAAAGCTCGTGTCAGCAGCCCTGTACTTGAAGGTACTAAATGGCACTATTTGATCTCAGCTGAAAGACTGCAGGCTGTGAAAGTATATTTCCTACTCTACTTTTAGAGAGGGATTCAACAACATGGCTGCTGAAACAATGAGTTTTATGGGAATGTAGCAGGAGACATATCCCAAATGTTTTAACATAAAGTATTTGGAATACTGGTAAAATATAACAGTAAAATTTTTTTGGGGGGTAGAAAAACATTTTCAGTACAAACAGTACTGAAAATACCAATTTACCCACTGGTATCCCCCCAGTAAAGACCTTATGCAACTGGGACAAGATATGTAAGATTTATCTGAGTATGGAGATTAAACACACTAACCCTTACAGTTGTAAAGTAAGGGGATTTTTCCCTCCCCTTATTTCAATAGGATACTTACATATATTTGGTTGATTTATGGTGGTTAGCATTCAAAAATCTTATTTTAGCTTAATATACTTTCTGACAGGATTCTTGCCAGATCTCTGCTGTACACATGAGATTTAATTCTAATAGGGGAAGTTACATCAGCTCTATTTACTGCAGGTAGTTGTGCTCAGAGTCACGATAATGAGTCTAATGCTAAATGCTGCACAAACGCAGCCTGTAAACACTAGAAAACCTGCAGAACAGTGAGGACTGGAAAGCTGGTCACTAGGAGCTTATGTACACTCATCACTTGTGGAGGCTCCTGTGTGCTAACAGGCACAGAGCAGGAAACGATCCACATACCACCCCCACCCAGGAAAAAAAAAAAAAAAAGAAAAAGAAAAAAAAGTGGAACACTAGAAATACAAGAGGAATGGTAGTAGCTGAGACAACTGGATAGCTGTGACAAGTTTGGCATGGTAAGCAGCCCTGGAGCTTGAAGGAGAAGACTTGTGAGAGATCAGGGAGCCCCTGGGTGGATGAAGAACCAAGGGACTGGTTCACTGCAAGCTGAACAGTTGGTGGGAATAATGCTACAAGTAGATGAGTCTGGGGACAAGGAGTCAGAACAGGGAAATGGAGGTTAGGGGCGAGGAGTTAAGATGAACTTGATGAACAGTTGCATGTCAGGGAACTGTACTGCAAAATGAAGAAAACATATTAAGAAAAAATGCCTGAGCTTATGAAATTAAGAGCCTATTACTGTAATATGCACAAGGAAAAAGGATTAAATTCAAGACAGAGCCTACAGTGTTCATCATATTTTGTTATTTGAATAGGGACCCACACAAAACACTACCTCTTGCTGTAGTTCATACAGTTACCAGCATTGACCAACACACTAACTTCCAGCCAAGTGGGAATATGTATATCCATTCCCATTATTACACTAAGCAAGAAATTACATTTCCCATCCAGCCAGAGTAGATTTCCATTGCCCAGGTTACCAGTGGGGGATCCCAACATGAAAAGGAGATGGGCAGCCTTTCAGATGGAGGAAGTAGAGAAGACAATACCACACTGTCATCTAAGCCTCACCTCAAGAAAAAACATCAATCAGTCATCCCAAAACCAAAGAGAAGAGAAGGAGAGTAGTTAGAAGTCAACAACACCCGTGTATTTACTAACTCTGTGCAACTTGGGTGCCCGTAATAGTATCTTAAACCACATCTTTTAGCACAGTGCTGTATTTTTGGTTGAAAGAGTTAAAGCACAAGTAGTCAAAGGCTATAAAGACTGTGGAGATGTTCTGCTGCCAAGACCTTCAAATAAATGAGCCACAGCCTGAGCTTGCCTTTCTGAGCTGGAGTCTGTATTTTAGTGGCCATGGTGTTACTATAGCAACACAGAGAACTGGTAATTTAGGGGCTGGAGAATGTGACAACTTGCAATTTAGAACAATACTACTAAATAAAAGCGGCTTGGGAGAAGCAGCATTTAACACAAATGTTTGTGGGTTTTTTTTAAAAAAAGCTGTTCATTTAATTCTTCTCTTTTTTTTTTTTATGATTATCTATATTAAGTTAGTCTGATGGTGAACAAAAGACAGAAACATGACTGTTCTGCTTTTTCGTATGTCTGCACCCCAGAGTGCAGTCAACCCAGCCCCTTCGCGATGTGCATGTGTGTAAATGCAAAGCTGCTGATGCCATTACCTTTGTTGAAGATCAGACAAGAATCATGTTCCTTTTTTAAAAAAAAAGTAGGTATTATTCATAATGGAAGCAAGGGAAAGGACACTCCTGGACTATTATTAATCTTTTCTTGCCTCTGCTGAGTGTATCTGGTACCCTTTATTAAAAAAATCCTGCAAAGTGCTCCTTATTCATTACTTTAATCACAGATTAGTTACTGGAGATAACTTTCAGATATTACACGTACTTAAAAGAATCACAACTGGAATAGCAAATCTTTCTGCTCATCTCTAACATCCTTCCTGTCTTAATCAAAATAGCTCCCATAGATGTGATGTTTCTTAATTATCTGCTCACAGAGTTGTATAGGAAATCGGTGACTGCCCTGTGACTAACGGTAAATAAGAACAGCCTGAAATACTCTGATTCCATTAATAATCAAATCTGAAATGGTAACCTGGGAAAACAGAAAAAAGAATCAGAACATCCCATCTGTTGAATTGCCAGCTCCAAATAAAACCAAACCCACAAGATTAAGGTACAGTGTTACTCTAACACCAATCTACAGCCCCTTTGTCCTTCACTTTCCTGGCAGACTTTCCACTGCAAAGGAGGAGGGATTTTACAACATAATACCCAGAACATTAAATACAGAGGGATATTTCCAGATGAATTTTACATGTAGCAACAATCACAGTTTTTATGGGTCAGGAAGTTCAGAAGATTAGTGTGTTATGGCTGCAGTTTATAAAAGTGTTTGTGTTAGAGGTTTCGCATAGCAATCGGGTGAGATATGCTGTGAACAACTATACATTAAGTTCTTTAATGGTAGTTAAAATTGGGGAAAAGTAAAGAGACCCCAGGTATTAATTTACCTAAAGAACAGCTGCTTAGAAAAGGCTGCAAAGTGTCCTAAAACTCAGTGTAATAAAATCATTGTACCTCCAATTGCTTGTTCTCTCTCCCCACACTCGTGTGCTATTCCCATTAACCTTAGGAGGAATTGTGTTCATGGTCTGAACTGAGCTCAAACTGTGCTCCACAAAAAAAGACTTCTCAAAGAAATGTGTGGTTTGATTCTTACTTGAAAAGGTCCCAATCCATAATTACAGGTTTGCACTCTAGGTTAAAGCAGCACAAATCTTGTTGGCTTTCAAACTCTCCCTTAAAAAACACCAATATGCTTGAAAACTGAGGGTTTATGGCAATATGTTAATCTGCTTTGTATTTTTTTCTCATTAGCTCAGAGCTATCAGTTAGGAGCTTATAAAATGTCTGCATTTGCTGACGGTATTGATTGTGAAACTAATGCAAACAGGGTAGACTGTTATGCAAAGACATGTTGTTCCAAAGACATTGCACTTCGGAGTCCTTGGAAGCTGTTTTGTAATGCGCAATATGAAGCACCTGCCACATTTCACCCTGCAAGAGACCCCATTACAACTGATGTCCTAAAATAATCTCAACTGTAGTTTTCTAAGCCTTTTTTTCCCCCTTTCTTTCCTTCTCAAGAACACTAAGATTACTTAAATGAAAAAAAATACATTTCTAAAGCCAAAACACATTCTGAGCAGACTCAAACATGCTTCTGAACATGCTTAACTTGAGCATATAAAACACAAAGATATCTTTTTACTTTTCACTGAATAAATCTATGCATCAGAAAAGAAAAGCAGGCACACAGCAACACTGCTGCACTATTAACACTATTACACATTACACTACAGGGCTGAAATTCTATGTATTAACTAAAACTATGTTTTGTGCTAAAATACATTAAAACAAAACCAAACCCAAGAACTTGCTGTACTGTCATGTAATTGTCAGTCCTGGGAACGTATTTCTAGTTAAAACCAGAGGAATAAAAGGAGCAACAGAAACCCACCACGAAAGATATGACAGAAAATAGACCCCAGCTGCTATAACCCTGTGAACTTGTGGATTTTCAGTGTGCTTCCAAAGGGAGCTTGGGAGCAGAAGTGGGTCTGGAAAAATGAATATCCATTTTTTAATTCCCCTTATTCTGCTGAATGAAAGATGCACAACGTCTGCAGACTGATAACAGATATATGCTATGAAATACTCTTCTTCACCTTCTTAAATCGTAAGCGTAAGAGTCCTCTCTCCCCTTAGAGCCTTCCCCAAGAGCAGACAAGTATTTTATGCTGGTGCTATCTGGATTTATTTTTGGAAGTGAACACATGAAGTGCAGAACATGTTAGGATTGTGTTAAAATTACTCATATAGGTAGTATCATACAGAAGAAAGTAAAAAAGCAATAATCAGTGTGCACGCTACTACATGGGTATGTATGCAATAAATAGGAACCAAACAGTTGCAGATTTCAGGAAAGACAGTGAGATTTTTCTGGTCCCAAGGCAAGTCCCTTGCCACCTAACAGCAAAACTTCACTTGACTTGAAAAGTGGGGATTCCAGCCCTGAAAAAACTGTGCATACTCTGAAAAGCCAAATATGGGATAAGGTTAATGATTTGGAAAAAAGATTAGTCATTATTGCATTCATAATGGGTCAGGAAAATAGTGCGAGATAAGACTTAGCATCTAACTCCTAGGAATTCCTTTTCACTGACCAACCACTGCGGTTAAAGAAAGCCACAGCTTCCTCCGAAAAGGTGACATGCATGCCTGATGGAGAAGAAAAGACTGCTTATGTATGTGTAACGTATGATAAAAAATGTTTTATAACATTTTATATTTACTTCAAAGACTGTTTAAAAACTGCCAGTAAGCCTCCATGGAGCACTTGTGTTGACACAAGTGTGAGGCATACTTTTCACTATGGCCACTTCAAAAGAATAAGGACATCAGAGTGAATAAACACAAATGGCTACCTTCTAGTGGCAGTGAAGAAACAAAAAAAGGCATGCAATTGGAGATAATCCAATAAAACAGAGGATGCTGAGCAATGATGCAGCTTGCAGGCTATTACCCAATAAGAATTCCAAATGAACACCGAATCCAGGCGGTATACTTGGATGATCCAAACATTTGTTTCTAAGTTTAAGCACATTACTAAGTCTTGTGAAAAACACAGTCTCAAGATCCTGGAATAAGAAATGTTATAAATGTGTATTCAGATACAGCAAATGCTCAAATCAAACAAAACTCTTAACAGGACAAATAGCTGTTTAGAAAGAATAGTCTATGGGAAATGGAAAAAATTGGTCTTAAAATGCAAGCAGTTTAATCTAGTGAAATACAAGAATGAACTATCTTTCCCATTGTTTCAAATGCAGTTTTCCTTGTATCCTTCTCCAAACCATGAAAATCAGTCCTCTTTTCAAAGAACATAACATTGCCAATCACAGATTTTTACACATATGCCACTGACCAAAGGGAAAAACATAATTCTTCTGATCTAAACTGCTGAATAGAATAACAATTTAATTCTCCACTGTTACAAGACTTTCTTGTTTTCTGCCACCACTAAGATTTTCAGCTTGATCCTTAAAATATGAAGTAATAAAAATAGTGCAGCTGGTACAATTGCTTTCTTCTCAGGACTCTGAAATGAATGAGATGAATATACGTGACTGATGTCCATATATGACTTATAGTTTTCTAAGCTTTCTAACATGATGCTTTTGTCAACAAGCAGTACAGCACAGAAGTGAAACATCAGCTATGAAAGAAGCTACACAAATGCATAATCTAGGAGCAAAATTCTTTATGGCCAACGAGGTAGAGAACAAGTCAGAAAGAGAGAAAATTTGAAAGATATGCCAAGCATAATATCTACACTTTGATACTTCTGGTTGTATAAGCTGCTCTCCAAGTAGTTGTACTATGGTTTTAAAAAGTCCTCTAAAACTTCATTTACAGTCCCCTCCCGCCCCTGTCCCCCAAAATATTAAATCCTTACTGCTGAATCAATTGTAATCATTAACCATCTCATGGCATCCACTGTAAAAGCACTGCTGTCAACTGTATATATCTTAAGTCAAACCAGTTCAGCTATAGAGTTTGCCCATCTTAATTACTTCGGCCTCCCCCATCTCTGCATTTACAGTTGTTTATTGCTGTCGTGGCTGTTAAAAAGTTACTATATCCCACTAGATAAGTAAAATTATTTATGCTAGTTCAAGCAGAAATATTAAATCAAGAAAGCATCATTATAGCTTAATCTTCAGCGTTTCCAAGTCCTCTGTATTACAGTCTATAAACATTCAAACCACATAAACTCTTCAACTGAGTAATGAGCAGTGAACAAAGATGCAAGCTCTCAACTTCAACAAATATTGATTTGCCTTTATTTTGAGAGTCCATCTGTATTTTTCTATTAAAAAAGGGATATACCTTACCTGTACAACACAAAGACGTTCTAAAGGTCATATCTGAGCCAAAAGACAGAAACAGAATGATAGACTGGTTTGAGTTGGAAGGGACCTTAAAGCTCATCCAGTTCCAAGCCCCTGCCACAGGTAGGGACACCTTCCACTAGACCAGGTTGCTCGAAGTCCCGTCCAACATGCCTTTCTCAGATTACCTCGCAAAATCTTCCCACTCTTACGAACATCCTTTCCCATGTTAAATGCTTTTTTCTTATTCTTACTTTTATTGTCCGTCAAATAGACTAACTTCCCACTTCCAAATCACAGAAGACTATTAATGCAGTACAGAGTTTCACATTCCTCCTTTCTACCATTGTTACCTATGTCTGGTTGAGTTTTTTCTAAAATGTATAATCTTCCTAACACAAAAGGTAACTGAATCAAACCACTTACCTAAAAGAGAGCAGATCTAACTAGTGCATACTTCTGTATAAGTCTTTCCTAGCTCTACATTTTATGGTTTTGCGAATAATGCCAGCAGCTATAGTAACTATTAGGTACTAATATTTTTTGGTCATTCTGAGATAGAAATTCTTAACTAAACAGTAAGAAACCCCCAAGCTCCTCAGCTAAAACACTGACTTTAAACCAGGATTTCAAAACTGCAGCTGATGAGAAACATGTCCTCCATGAAATCCTTATCTCAAACACCTGTGGCAAGCAACTTGCCCACATGAACAGACCTTCACTAAGCCCTAATAAAATTGTAGCTGTAGATCACCTGAGAAGACTAATGGTCCTCCAGATAAGAGTATTGCAGCATACATTTCAGGTAGTTATCATACCTTATGTTAGCTTAACCTTATTATGGGGGCTTCACTGGAGGAAACTTCAGCTGGTAGACCAGCTGTTATCAAAAGGTCAACATTTTAGTTGCAGCATCACTAAATCGGAAACTTATTTTCCATTGCTCAAAAATTATTCACTGTGAGAGAATTCCTGCGCAAACACAGAGAGCTTAAGGGTGAAGTATTCTGTTTTTCTTCCACCAGAAGGACAAGATGGCAGTTGACACATTCAGACTCCGCAGTGTTCCAATTGGCTTTGCCATTTTTGCCTGTGCTCCTGAACAATGATGACTTGAGTATCAGTTGTACTCCACAACCTTGTAAGTCTTTTCCAACCTAAATGACTCTCTGAATCTATGACTCTGCTAGCTTAATGCAATCTAAATCTCTGTCCTTGCACAGATGCTCAGCAGAAGCTACGTCAGGATAATGATAGTGACCACGAGCCTACTGGTGAGGGACATATGGTTCATCCCCATGGCAGGTTACTCAGAGCAGAGACTGCAGTAAGTCCAGGAGTAGGCAAAATGCAGTTCATGGTTCCATAACAGGGATGAAGGTCTGTGTAGGCACAGTAGATTACTGCAGTCACAGTGCAGAAGAGTATGGGGGCTTGGGCAACAGAGGATCTGCAGAAGGAACAGCAAGGTTTAATGGGTGCATAACCAGGCTGGTATATAACACCACTTCCTTCAGATCCCACCTGAGTGCTCAGATGGGGCACAGTTCTGCCTATGCTGAGTGAGCTTGAGTGAGCAGCACCTCTTCAAAATTATTAAACCCATTCATATTTCTCTTGAAGAGCAAATCCTTTTAATTGCTATAGAGGCTATGATAACTGAAACACACTGAGTGAGCTGCAATGGGATGTGGGAACATCAACGGCAATAACAACTGGATATTGATGTGGCAGCGAGCTATTGCATTTAATAGTCGTTTTCTTTTGAAACTAAACTACTAATTCCAAACATCTGGGCCTTATAGGGCCCAGATTATCTGACACCAGCTGTCGTTATCTGATACCTGAAAAATTAATCTGGTAATTACTTGTAAATTTTATACTTAGAGTTTCCTAACAGATAAATATTTCTATTATATGCCTTATGAACTATGCTAAATATTTAGTCTGGAATGCCAGATAATAACTCTCAGATCTTTTCCCAAGATACTGTGGGTTTGTGTTTGGGAGTGTTTTTTAAATTTCATTGTAAGTAATAAACTGAAAGCACAGCTCAGTGGTGTCAAAATACTATCAGGAAAAAAATGAATACAGCTATAAATACAGAAGGCATAGCTACATAGTGTTATGAAATATGGGTCAGAGACTGCTGAACTGGTGCTGCATTAGCTTTACAGATGCACATCTGAAGACAATAAAGTGGGTCTGGATGCAATGCAGATTCAGCAGGACACAACCTCAGCTGTCACATCATTACATTTTATAGGGCATCATGCATTTGTACTGCCAGGCAGTCTCAGCTACTTTTTTATTTATTTAAGCTAGCAGGTCAAGAGGACAAGTGGGAAGTTTCAGTTAGACATAATGAAATGAGAAATGCTCAGCATCTAGAAGGTGTGTGGGAAAGGAGGGAAGAGAAGAAAGAATACGTGGAGCTGCCCTTCAGATCCAGCTGACAAGTCCTAAAGGTCAGAAATACTATGGTCTCAAGATACAAAGCTACAAGATACTTCCAACAGGGGAGATTTAGATTAGAAATAAGGAAAAATTTCTTTACTGTGAGGGTGGTGAGACACTGGCGCAGGTTGCCCAGTGTCTCACCCATCCTTGCCCAGTGTTCAAGGCCAGGCTGGATGGGGCTTGGAGCAACCTGATCTAGTGGAAGGTGTCCCTGCCCACAGCAGGGGATTGGAACTGGATGAGCTTTAAGGTCCTTTCTAACCAACCATTCTAAGATTCTATAAACATGGCTCTGATTCATGTGCTCAAAACTACCCACTCTACTCCACACCACTCTGCAGAGCCAGATCTTACCTTGTCCTCCGTGGCATAAAGACCGTATAAACCCATTAAACTTTGTGCTCTGGTAGAAAGGCACAGTAATATGCACAAGTAATTAACCACCAAGGGGTTAATTATTATAATGCATCATCACATTACTATACATTCATGTCCCCTTTTGTTTTGTTTTATTGTCATTATAATCAGGTGCAAGGACAGATGTTTCAGTGCGAAACATGACACTAAATCGACACTAAACCGGAGCTGCTTCTATCCAGGTCTCTGATCTGTGAGGTTATTTTCAGGGCTTGTCTAGCTTTGTATTTATTTGCACTTGAAAACTTTGCAATATTCATTAATGTGATGCATCTTTTTACAAATGAAAATGCTAAGGACAAAACCTAAGGTGTGTGTTATTGGCTATGTGCACTGTGTAATTAACACAGATATTATCTGTACACAAATCGTGATTGAAAATAGTGACTATTAGCATAACAAGTACGTATTATTTCTTGAGATGAAACTCAAGCAGGCATCCTGCTGGGGTCTAACAACCTTCCTTTAAATAGCACCATCTTTTTTTCTTCTTTTACACATTCTTCATTCCTCCTGATGATTAACAGCGCAGAAAACAGGGAGACTCCCTTCTGTGCCTTTGTTTAAAGAGGGAAATCTTGTGTGTTTAATTGCCCTCAAGCATCTGATCCAGTTCAAAGCTCAGTGGAACCTTTCCTGTGGTGTTACATACCCCTCCTACCCCCGTCATCACTGAACAACGGGCTGTTTAAATGATCCTTTAATATATGCAACTTCACCTACACTACCTCTAATTCTTAACTGATAAGTTAAAAGCAGTTAGGCATCTTTTTTGGTAGATTGAGGTTTTTTAAAAAAAGAAAAAAATGGAAATAAAGTGGGAGAAAACAAAAGCTCAACTATGCAAACTCATAAACTTTTTAAATGTCATGCCACCCTTCTCAGATGAATTTAACCTTTTAAACATTCCAGCCATGAAATGTAACAGAAAAGCACAATTTTACCTTTTTTGGGAGATCTGAGTAAAGCTTTGTTGCTGGATCAGTTCTGCTAGCCGTGTTTGCTGAGAGTTCTGCATCACTGATGCTGGCACTGCTTCCTTGCTCCACTCCCTGCCCTGCACAAGTCCTGAGGTCTCAGGGTCTCTGCTGGACTCTTGAACCTTTCCTATCATTTCTGTCAAAGCAAAAGCTTCCAGAGCTGTTCCTTGCCCAGTAATTCCTTCCCTGGCCCCAGGCCTGCTGGGTTTTATGCCTCCTGTTTGTTCTAAGGCCACATCCTCTGCTTCAGAGATGGCTGTGTTACAGTAATGAAACAATTAACAGGGGGAATGATTGCAGTTATTTATCATTTGCCAAAATTGAGCTGTTTGGCCTGAACTTTTCCAAGCTGTGTGCCAACCTAAGGAACGACTTTGGTCTCAAGTTAAAAACAGTACAATTCCTGAGTATCATTAGAATATATAATGATCTTACTATTAAGTTATATTGATCTTTCCATGAGAAACTTTGTCTTGCAATACTAATTTCTTACTTGGTTCTGGAGGGCACTGGAGAACAGGGTCACTAAATCAAGAAGGGAAGATGAGATGGCGCATGCAGAATAAGTGAGAAAAAAAGTAAAGGGAAAACAAATTTAGATGTAAGCTGTGAAGTTGAAGGCTGGGACCTGCTGCACAAAAGCCACAGAACTGGGACAAGAAGCCTTCAGTGGGGATGGAAATGGAAAAATAGGTATGGGGCAAATTGGAAGGGAAATAACAGAAATGAAATTGTAAATACACATTTTGATGTAGAATCATAGAATGGTTTAGGTTGGAAAGGACCTTAAAGCTCATCCAGTTCCAACCCCCTGCCATGGGCAGAGACACCTTCCACTAGACCAGGTTGCTCCAAGCCCTGTCCAACCTGGCCTTGAACACTGGCAGGGATGGGGCAGCCACAGCTTCTCTGGGCAACCTGTGCCAGTGTCTCACCACCCTCACAGGGAAGAATCCTTATATCTAACCTTAAATTCCCTTAAGTCCATGACTCCTATTTGACTATGGGAGGCGGATCTGCTGCAGAGGTGGATCACTGCTGTCCCATGAGGACAGCTGGTACCTGGGGAACCCCTGTCCGCTTCGCGCAGCAGAGGGACTATGCACAACTTCAATCTTCTACTAATGCCATTTTTCATCTGCAAGACATATATATAGACCCAAACTCTTCCCTACAACTAATTCTCTCTTTGAGACCCTGAGGATGTATGTAGGCCTACCTTCTAACCAAACACAACAAAAGGTGACACAAAAGCAGCTTAGAAGCAGTAACTGGAATCCAGTTAAAATTTTATTTTATTAAAAAGACGCTTTAAGGCACTCCCTCCTTTACTTTGGCAAGCGTTAGATACAGCTCTCAAACTGCCAGTTCTGCTACTGCTACAGCAATGTTATAGAGATGTTTTGGAATTTTTTATGAAATAGCATTAAATATCCTGTTGGTTTATACAAAAATGTAACTTTCCACAACACAGATGACTCCTTTGGACCCTTTGTTAATTCTCATAGTTAAATCATCCAGAGGGAAAAGTGCGGGAGTTCAAGAACTTCAACCTTAATTCTTTCCATCCCACTTCTGTGACTCTACAATAGCCAAGAGTCCAATAACACCTTTCAGTACCTTGTGTTGATATTATTTCCAGCAAATAATTTGGCAGGAGAGACAGAGAGAAATATTCATAAAGAAACAACTCAAACAGAGGAGGCCAAAACTGAGATCCCTGCTCCAGTCAGGCACAGGAGAGACCTCAACTTGACTTTTTACATTAGAACATTAATTTCTGCATCATTACTCTGTAAGGGAGAAACAAGAACAAAAGCCCTCAAACCTTTATTTTCTGTTTTATCCCAGTGCAGTGAAATTAAAACAATTTTATACCAGTGTCTCATCTCTCTGTCTTATTTCAACATTGGCAGCATGTGGCCTTCTTGTTAAGGCTGAGCTGTGAAATGGTGGCTCACTTTGCTATCAGGGGCTTAACATAAACTAGTACTGATAAAGACAACTCTATTTCAGTGAATTCCTGTAGAATTAAGGAGTGGTCATTGGATATGTTTGTTTAGAGCCTTTAATAAAGTGAACTGCACAAGTAATGACTGGATGAAAGGATAAAATTCACTAGATGTATCCCCCCCGCTACTAGTTAGATTAATGCAAGCATTCACATTTTGCATTGTAACAGGCACCCCTAACAAACTATGAGCAAAGTCCTTGCCTTCTGTATTAATAATGAAATAAAAGATTAGTCTGTAAAGCCCCTCTTTGCTCATTCACACCACTTTCCCTCTAATGTGTGATTGTGCTTTGGTTTATATAGATTCTAAGACACAAAGAGTAGACTAGTTTCCAAGTCAGTAAGTACCAGAGAGGTTTTCCTTATAATCACTCCATGTTTTCCTTGTTTCCCCTGAATCCATTCTACTTAAGTTATAACTACAATTCACTTCTATTCTTGAAAATGTCCACAGAAAGTCTTGTTCTTGTCCCATGATCTCACCCAGGCTTCCTTAGCCAACTCTTAAGTTACCTTTGGCTCTCATTTTTTTTTCTTTCTAAAATAACCCCTTGTTACTAAATGATTCAGTAACGTATCCATTGCCGTAATAAACTTAACCCCATCGCCATGTACTGCAAACTCCTTCATTCCACTGCTGTGAAAATCTAAAAGTGAAATCAAAGACTGATGCCATTAAGTACAAGGAGAGTGTATCCAAAGTGGGGAGTGTGTGATTCAAACATGCTTCATGGATGAAGCTGAGTTTCAGTAATGCATTAAGGACAAAAGTAGACGCAACAGAAGCCTACCACTGAAAGCACAATGCATTGCTTAGAAAGAGGTGAGTGGCTGCAGGAGAAAATTGTTTGACAGCATAGAGGGAATGATGTAGGAAAGGTAAAATAACTGGGCCATCTATGACAGAAATTGTGGTGGTGGAGGGAGGGGAAGACATACAGCATGACTCACAGTAGAGAATGACTGTTTTATCAGTCACATGTTTACCCCATTACAGCCAATGTAAAGTCAGCCCACAAAACCTTATGAGAGAGAAAAGCAAAATGTTGCTAAACCCAAAAATCAGTCAGAAGCTATTGCAGAAAGGGACCCTAACTCTAAGCCACAGGGTGGAAAACACCTCTGAAACTACTCTCTGGATGTTGAAGGCTAAACCACTAGCATGCTTTGACTAAGAAGGAATGACAAGCAACATCATGTTGCCATATAGCATACTTGCTTTTAATCTATATTCAGAAAGAGCTTAGTGGTTATCGTTGGAAGCCAACAAAGAATTTCAACAGCAAGTAGAGCACAGAAGTCATATCCTGACTTCAGTTCCAAAACACAATCTTCTGATTTCAGAAAATGTCTGTATTTCTTTTGCATGCACACTTAAAACATTAGATATGTATAAATGCAGATTTCTTGCCACTACCTGATCCATTCTCATGAGTCCTTTGCTTCAGAAATGCTCTCAAACCACAGATGGATAAATTCACTATCTAGGAGTAGAGAGAAAATATGCACAGTCCCAAAATATAGATTAAGTGGAGTATAAGCTTTTCCTGGATGAACATAACCTCTGTGAACCTCAGTTGGCACAGGATACTCATATTTGTTTCCTAATCTCACGTTAGTGGTTCTTCCTTCTTTTCTTCTCTCCTCTTTTTCCATAGAGATACACAGTTGTCTGCAAATACATCCCTTGCTATTTCCTGATAATATTCCATTCATCCCTTCTGCATTCCAAACAGTTCCAGTTTTGCAAATGCAACATTATATTTCAGTCATCCCTGAAAATAAAAATTTATAATCTCTGCATAAAAATGCAAATGAAACATTGAAACTATGCATGTGCATATCAGATAGTCTCAAGTAACATCAACAGTTTCAAAGAGATGTTTAAAGCATTAGGTCATGTTATGAAGAGTATCTCTAGCTCCAAGTTTCATAACAAGAATAAAGCAATCTTGACAATAAACATGAAAGAGGGAATAAAACCTTTTTGAACACTCAAGGTGTTTTCCTCATTTCCCCCAAACCAAAACAAATTAATTAGTTGATATATATGAAAATTAAGTTAAACTAACAACATAATCAGAGAAGGTAAACTTTAAAGTTAAAATTACATTTAACATTAAATAATAAGATACAAAAATATTATTTGGGGCTGATGAGAGCACATGGTAAGTCCACAGTGGCTGTTGGGCTGAGCCTTTGTCAGTTAAGGAACAGCAACAATAAAAAATCATATAGCTAGAAAGAGCTGACCTCAGCCCTTGGACTTTGCTCAGGCACTAAGCAGGCTTCCAATGTTTAGAGCTGATCCTCTGGCTACTTATTGACCGTATATACCTGGACACACATAAACATAGCCTCTAGCAACACAGTAGTTAGTCAGGCTTCCTGTGCTAACTCTGCACACAAGTTTCACGCTGTTCCAATGTTACTTAGATCAAATTAAATTAGTCTCAAATTGCAGCAATCAGTATGAACAAAATTAGATGTTTTATTTTTAGTGAGAATATAAAAACTTGTTCTAATAAAAACAAATTACACACATCTTCATAATACTGCTGTAGCAGCACAATGTAGCTCCACGTGTTTCCTCTGTAGAGCATGCAATTATTTAACCAAGCCAAATGTATATTTAACTGTATATACTTAAGCAACACAAGACTATCACGTGAAAGCCTTAATGCCTGTTTATATAATAGCAGAGCATTTTTAAGCCCCATGGAGCTGTGTTAACATTAGGCTGTTTAAGCCTTAGGATGTTGGGGCTCAATTCAGAAAGACCAGGAGCAAAGTGACTACTTGTTCTGTGGAGTCTCAACTTCACTGTGAGTCCTGTTAGTTGTCATAAAAAGGTCACAACACCTTATCATGCTGCTGGGAAATCCCTATAGCATGAGGAAGGTGAGGAACGGAGAAGATCAGAACAGGACTTACCAGATAAGAAGGGTATAGACTGCAAATATGAAATAGCTTGTTGGCCAAGGAAGCTACTGTAACACCAAGGAATGGTCTGATATAAATGCAGTAACTCCAAGAATCCCAGGGCAGCAAAAATATGGTTATGTACTTTGTCCCTTCCACTCCACTCCCTCAGCACCTTTACTGCAAAATTCATTACTTCATTACTTTCTTAACCCAGGAGCTGCCATTCAGGACAGCTGAAGGAGATGAGTGCTTATGAAATACACAGCATGTTAAACATGAGGTCAAAGTTGTGGATACCTTTACTATCTGTGCTATGCTGCAGATATGGATGTGTACTGGATATACCGGGCTATTAGTACCATCCAACATTTTAGTTGTCAAATTAGAAGCCCCACTTCCCTGTATGGATCAAAGCATCTGGATATCCTGAATTCCTTGGGGAGTTCTCACTGATGCAATAGAGGGTTCTCTCTCACCTCACCTGCAGTACCGTGTTTGAAAGCTTTTCACTGAAGGGGACAAGACTGGGAATAAACAACTCAATATTCAATAGACATAATCAATAAAGAAAAAGAAACAAGAAGCTCTAGCAAAGCACAGAAGAGCCTGCAGGAAGACACGTGCATCTCACCTTCTGACTGAGCATTTTGCTATTATTTTGCAAGCAATACAATTACAGGAAACATTCAGCCAGTAAACAGAAAGCTTAGATCCTGGTTATTAACATTAGTCTTTTTATTAACATGGAAGCTAATATTAATAGATTATTATTCTGATCACAAAAGAATATACAGGTGTAGAACAGAAGCAAAAAACCCTAATGATATGTACAGTTATGGACGACTTCAAAGTCGCAGCAAACAAAGGGCAGAGACCAAAGGGAGAATCGTTAGGTTTCCTGCTAGTGAGATATTTAGTAATACACACAATGTCTGAGAAAAGAAAAAAAATCTGTCTTGAAATTTGCTTTACAGCAACAACGAACTTCCACACTCCTCAGACAGCCCCAAACTGAGATTCTTCTTTTGGAGCCCAACAGCTGTCTGCTATTAGTTTTATCTATTCAATCTCCACATCCCAAACTCAGGGGTTACTGGTGTAGGTCAGTTGTGAGACTATGTTGACTCCCTTGACATTCAACATAGAAAACCAAATAACAAAGTCTGCACTATGTCAGCAAGCATTTCACATTCTTCGGTTTGTCATGCAAAGCACAAAGACTCTGATACAGTTCAAAATGGCCTTTGTATCTACAATCTTGTTTACCCTTAGAATACAAGCTTAATTTCCCACATGCCTAAAGTGTTTTAAAAGCCACTTCATATAACAGAAAAGACAGTGCTAATTTCTGGCAATGGAACCAGAAATAGTGAGGGTTTCAGAACAGCCTCCAATTTAGCAGTCAGATCAAGCTGATACTTACACACATCAAGCATCAAGTGGGCGTATGAAAGGAAATGTCACTTCAGAAAAATCTAGTTCCAGTGGTGTAGGATCATGATTTTGCCATCCCTAGATGCAAATTATTCAGCTGCTTAAATTCGGCAGGTTTTCCTATTTCCACAGAATCAGTATCCACAGTTCTGGCAAAGGTAAGGTCACTTCACCTGTATACATACCACAGTGCAACCTCTTAAGGGAAGTGACAACCTGTCCACAGTGGAATACACAGGCAAGAAGAAAGTCCTAACTTCACCATGATGAGTTGATCCCTTGATGGCACCTACCACCTTCCATTAGCTTTGCAGTCAACTTCAGCTCCTGGCTTGAAGCATTTCAATTTGATGCTAAAGCAGAGGTGTCAATAGCCCCTCAAATACAAAGGGATACAGGATCAGAATCATAGCAACAAAACCAAGGGGCATAGCACAAGGACAAGGTTTCAACAAGAAATGTAGTTCCTAAATTCTCTGTCTTCAGAGTTTACATCTAAGCAAGAAAGCAATTCTGAAGAAGGGATTTAAAACTACAGTGAGAGTCAAACATGTAAAGATGGCCTAATCTACTAATCTTGGAAGGAACAGCTTGCAATTGTGGGGCATTTTGATTGCTTGGTTTAGTTTTAATGTTGAATGGTAGAACTGTACCTGCTCATTGGAAGAAAATTCTTGAGAAGGGCAAAGAATTGATCTCAATTGCCTTGGCAGCCTGTGGAACTCCCATAAGAGAATAGGATAATTCTAGGCCCCTTGGATACACATAGGTCCTAACTGCAGCAAAACCTGCTTTTTTGTTGTGGCCATGTATACACAGAAAATGGATTCTCCCATAGGAAGACAAATTGTGTTTTTACAAAAATCAGGCACAAAGCTGCTTCAAGTACCAATCCACCCCCACATCAATTATACATCCACTATTGCTACATGACAGGATAATCAAGAGTCTGGATAGAGCTTTAAACAAATACAACCTCTGATAAGAAAATTATCTATTTCCATAAGTTGTCCACTCCTCAAAACTCTTTCTAGCCTTCAAAGAGCTCTCAGCCTAAGTTGGTTGTTGGAAGCAAACTCTTTTCTGACTATCATGCCATGAGTAAAATTAGGCCAAGCCTGAGAAACAGACAAATCTTTTCAACATCTCTCTATTCCATCATGCTTCTTTAAACAGAACAGACACTACCACAAATTCTACGTTCCCTGAATATAGTATACTTCATCCAGCTTACAATATGTATCACACAAAGCATGTGCATGAAAAAGGGTGGTGGTGGCAGGAAGTATTATTGCAACAACTGAATGAATTCATATGGGAACCTGGTTACCCGAGAGGGGCAACTGTCACACAGCCACTTCATCTGAGCCACTTCCCCTCCTTCTCATCTTCAAGGGAGTTCTAGAAAGAATCTTCAAAGAATAAACCAGAATATTAAAATAATAACTCTGCTAGATATTAAAAACCATAGATTGAATACAGAGACAGCCTTTACAGCCTGTAATAATGTGCTCCCTCTCCCCAGTTAACCCCTCCGTGTTACACAGGTCATAAATCATCCATCTCTTTTCTATAGCACACAAAACATTTTATGATGCCTTTCCTTGCTAAATCTTCCTCTGCTCCATAGGTACTGTCTGTCTAAGAGTTAGTCTAAACTATTAAACCATCCTGGTAAATTTGAACAAATGTTCTTCAACTTACATTTAGTAATGAAGTCTTCTGTCTGTCTTAGACCTGAAGAAGAGCTTACATGCCCAGAAGTTTGTCATCTTTAGCCCACTGAAACGGATCTGCTAAAAGACATGGCTTCCCTTGACTAACCTTGCCTTGTTTAGAAGTAGAATGTCTTTATTTTTCCCTTTTGGTACTGCTAATTCCAGCCCTCAGGTCAGTAGCCCAAGCTACTATACCTTTGCCTTCAGCTACTATGTGTTGCTAAACTTTGCAATTACTTTATGTGACTTAAAACCACTTTGGATTACACTTTGTTAAAAGATTCCTTAGAAAATTAAAGTATATGGTATTGTGACTCTAATCAGAAGATCCAAAGGCCATAAACCTCAAAGAATCTTTGCAATGTGAATTTCCCTGTTTCTGTGAGTCAGTTCTCAAGATAAATGTGGGGTCTTTCAAAGACAGAGATAGGTATCTGTAGGTACCAAGGTACTCACACATTTAGAAGCAGTAGAATTTCTTTCTAACCTAGTGATAAAACCCCAAAACATGATCAAGCAGAGCAGAAGATAGGTTAGATGAGAGTAATTTCACCAGTCCTGTGACTGCTGTTAAGCAACTATGTATCAGCATGTATCTACTAATTGCAGTGACTCATAGCACAAACACACTGAGCAACCAACACTCAGGTGCTGACACTTTCTGATCTATATTATCTTAAAACAATTTAGAAGATTTACAATTATTTTCTATAAAACTATGTTTACTTAGTACATGGGATCCTTCTAAAGGGGTGTTGACTGTCCTAGAAAAAAAATGGGAAAGGTAATATTTATATATTTATACTTTTTTTTTTTAATGATAACAACTGAATGCAAATTACAATTGCCAGGGCTTTCTGGAAGTGAAAGAACTAGGAAATGATGGCATGAAATCTTCCTGGCAGAGTGGAAAGAGCTTGGCAGCAACTTAGCTGAGATCTCCTGAAGTCCATAGATGATTCAAATTAATATAGTTACTTCTTCTCCTGACAGAAAGGACATCCTCCCTCCACAACCCATTCACATGAAATACCTGATGAAACTCCCTGCAAGCGCATGTACTGTGAAAGTCCACAGACACTTAATGTCAACACTCCTGAAGGAGCACTGCAGGAGCAGGAGATGCTGTGGGGGAAGGAGATTATGGGAATTCCACTACCATTACAATGCAGGAATACCTATTTCTATGTATTTCTACAAGGGTTGGATCCACCTGAAGTTTAATATATTACCCAGTCATCTTTTAACTTTTTAAACAAAGACTATTCTATGTGTCTTCCCCTCATCTGCAAAGCCAGGAATTGCAGACACCTTCATTTAATTTTAGCTGCATTGTCTCAGTTAAGAAGAAAAACCAAATAAATATACACTCAAGACTTTAAACTGTCCTTCAAACTTATCCTAAAAAAAACCTACAGAAATAATATCCTAGCAAATATTTCCTTTTTTAAAATCATTTCTTGTAACATTTTTTCATTGTCTACAATAAAGTAGGACCTAAAAAGAAGAACATTTGATGCAGCTTCTTATGTGATACCCATCAACACCATGTCTGTAATTCTGCTTTCAGTGGCATTTGCCTCCTTCCAAAAGCAGTGACATTTCCTTCTCTCCCCACTTTTCAGAACAGGCCAATATTGCCCCCAACTTGATGACTTGCTTCAGCTTGCTTTACAGCTCTTCTGAAGTGTGATCCAAGTTCCCATGGTTATGAAGGCAGTCCAACTATCTCCCTCCGGCACTCAACACTAACCCACCTTTTTAGTCATCACTGTAGCAGGATTCAAGGAATTAAACTGCAGTTAGTGAATTCAAGCAAACTCCAAAGGGTTGTACTCCATGAACGAATGTGAAGTGTTGGCTACTACCTGAGCCCAGAGACATAATCCTAAATAACATTAATCTGTTTTCATGAAATGCAAATTAACAGCAAAATACTACTCTTCAGCTATTTTTGAAAGCCCTGGTTTTTTTACCATATGTAGAAGTTACTATAAACCACAGCATCTGAAAAAAATCTGCACTTGGTATCAATAGTGATAAACCTGTGCTCTGCATGGAACACCCTTTGGCTTTCTGCTCTGTTTTGGCTTCAGTTCCAGTTCTTTTCTCTTCATCTCCTCTCCTGGTTCCACAGACTCCTCTGGGATTATCAAAAAACCTTGCCAAAAGCAGGAAACGCTACCAAAAATGCTATGTATCGCCAGAAGCCAGCTTCAGTCACAAGTCCTTCTAAGAGTTAAACTGAACATGGCCTTGTTTTTAACTAAGAGTGTGACAAGACTGTCCCTGTAGTCATCACAGATATGACCCATGATACAGAAACACTCCTGAAGAAAATGCTAAAGACCCAAGTCATGTTTTACCTGCAGTTCACCAATGCTGTAGCGTACCTGTTGCAAGTACTGTGACAAGGTAATCTGCTGAGACAGGTCCTTATAGTAAGAAGCTGGGAAGGCCTTTTTGTACCTTATACTCTCATGCAACGACATGTAATTCATGCAATCTCAAATAACATTTGAAAATGAAACAATCCAAGTTAGTCATGCTCGGAAGCAGTTATTTAAACACTTCATCACTGAGGATTCTTTGAGAAGCCATATAGACATTTCCCTAATAGCAGCATTAAAGCCACCCTTGACAAGCTTACACTCATTAATATAGCCTTTTTTCCTACTCATAAGGATATGATAAATCATCGTAGGTTGAATTGCCTTTTGTAAATAATAGGTTATACAAGAAAGCAATTATAGAAAGATTTACCCAGACCTAAGCTTCAGATTTCTTCCCTCTTATCCATATGGCTTTATAAATCCAAGTTACATGTATGAAAGTAAGGGCAGTAAGTCTCAGATTAAGCAGCTGCGGCTGACAATATGAAATCAATTTAAATAACCGGATGGTACACACCAAGTCCATATATGTAGAAGAGTCAAAACCATAGGTGGCTCATTTGCAACTTTAAAAAGAGAAAATAATTTCACAAACTAAATAAAAGGCATTTTTTCATTGAAAATGCCTTTGTCCTATGCAAACACAAACTGTCTTGAAGTGAATAAATAAGCACAGCTGTGTTGTGCAGTGATTCCATTAACCTGGCAATCAAGCATTAAATTAAATTGCCTTGTTTGGAGTTCCCTGCTGCAGGGGAAAAGGTGCCTTCTAAGAACTGAGCCACCGAGTAAAAGCTTCACCACTAAACTTCTACAATTAGCAACACAAGAAACTAACCAAGTCAGCATATTGCAAAAATTCCTCTGATAACCTTTTAACGATTAACCTTATACTCAAAGGTTCATAGCCTCTCATACTCCCCCTCCCGTGCATTCAATTAACACTTGCTTTGAACAAGTTGAATGTTATCTCCATCGTGTACCCATAAAGCAGCTCAGCACTCCTGCTTGCTGCCTCCACTCACACCATGAAGATAGCGATTCATTACCATACTGTTTTATTCAGCTCCTTTTCCTTATGCCAATTTTCATCCTGTGTTGCAGCTATATTGCCAACCATACAGAGTCTTTATTTACTGTATGTGAAGTCCATCCCCTCCATATGAACTCAAAGAATGATTTTTCAAAACTGAAACAATGGAAGCAAACTACATTTCAGTGTGCCACAGTCCCATTCTAAGTGGAATATATTTAAACACACAACTAATCTCTCTTGTGGAACATACGCAATTGGTCCTGATGTGTGTTGTCTTCATGGAAGAAGCTTAGCAAATAAAATGTGAGAATAATTTACATACCAAAAATAAGTGTTGCAAGCACAGAAATACTGGATGGGAGAAGGAATCAAGGATGAGGAATGTATCACTAGCTCTCCAGAAGGCTGACTGTTACTTAAATAAAAATATAATCTATATTATTATATGTTCAAATATACCAACCTACTCTTTACTAGTATCAAGAGAACACCAAAGCAAATTTAGTACAGCTGTCTTTAAAAACAAGGATAGATTCTCCAGCACTTCTATTCCCTTAGCAATCTATGCATCACAACCAAGAAAGTAACAGTCTTACCAAACTCAGAGAACTACGTTATGTCCCTGGAAAGTCTTACCAATAACAAAATGAGAAAAAACTTTTAGTTCAGAAATTGGTTCAAACCTGTACCTCAAAATCCATGTTTTATGCTTAGGAGCCCCTCACAGAAGAAAATGAATGTGCTGCACTTACTACATCAACTACATCAGACTTTGAGCTTGGAAGGGAAAGAAATCTCCCTAGCTTCCTTTATGATTGCACTCCCATCAATTATGGTTTTTAGTCCCCTAATTCTTGATCTTTGGCTTTGGCTGTTCACATTGAATCACTGGACTTGGAAGAATCAGTGGAAATGAGAAGAAAATTTGGTCTTTTTTATTTCAAACGCTATCAAAATAGAAGTTTTATATTTTCTTGTGCTATATCCTGTGCGCAAAAACCTAGACGAGATTCCAGCAAAGCAATCAGAAGACATCAATGCAGCATATATCCTGACATCTCTGTGAACATATAAACCTAAAATACTCTAGAGAAGGTTATACCCATGTATTCAGTATCTGAATTCCCAAAGCTATTTCATCTCTGAGATCCAATACGCATTAGATACAGCGTGAATCAAGCATGGTGTTACGGGTGAGCACTTGCTGATCAGACCTTACCTGTCAGCATCTCCGAGCCCCAGTGAAGTGTTGCGCTGCATCGTCTCCCGCACCGCAGCCATGCCATCAGGGAGCCGGTTTAGCCTTCGAGTATAGAGCCCCAGGCCACCATCAGTCATATACCTTTAGAACAGCAAGACAACATGTCAAGCAGGAAAACTTCCATGTATTATTGTATTATTGCTCCTATCTTCTGCATGTTTTTAATTATATTGTCATTTGCTCACCTTTAAGTGAAGTATACTACTCGGAATATGAAGCAAGGAAGACTTTCTTTACTAGTGCAGAGGAATATTTTTTGCCTCTCATTGTTCTCAGTAACATCTTGCAGTCTCACATCAATAAGAACTGAATTTCAACACATTTCAACAAAGGAAGAATACTTAACTTTCATTAAGGTTGCCTAGCTGGAAGTAATTTAATATTTGTGAATGCTATTATTAATGATCCTTTCCGTCCAAAAAATGCATGATTTATATATACCCTCCTGAACTCTGTGTGGGCTAAAACACCATGATTGAAATCTCAACCCTTTGACAAGTTAACTGCAAAAATCACATTGAATACATCCCAGATTTTGCCAATGATCCATGAACAATGAGTACCCCAAGATTTACTGTGAGAAATCAAAGTTGCAGCATGAATGGAAAGGTTTTGTCAGCCTTGTTTTGGCTCCTACATTGTACTCTGTCTGCAAGTGTGGCCTAGAGACATCTGCATTTAAAAACTGTCACTGTTCTTAGATATTAAGTGCCAGGTGTATATATGATACCTCACAAATTGCTAAAATAGCACTTTCTATTTTAGACAAATGAAAAATGAATCTTAAATTTAACAGAGATGGTGGCCAAGAACACATATATGTCACCAGGAGCAATTCCTCACAATAATGTATATTGTGTCATTCAGCATTTTTGCTGAATTCTGTACCAATGCACACAGCAATTGCCATCATGTCATGTAACTTCAGGATGTGGTGACAATCAAGGAAAGGAAGCTTTAAAAACTGTACAATTACCCAGCAGTTTGGTTTATGAATAAAATGTTTTAATATATTAATACTGAAACTAAGAAGTTGAAGAGTTGCTCCATGAGCTGCCCTACATCAATATCTCAATAATGCTTTTAAACATCTTGCAGCATTTCACAACAGTAGTTCCAAGTAAGTAAGGTCCAAGTGGCAGAGTAACACAGAAGGATTTATCTTTTGTCATTTCTGACTACAGATACATGCAGGGTAGCTTTAAACTAGAAAGTCAAGTCCCCTTTGCCTCTCACGACACTGGCAAGCAGTGAGCTCTGTGCAATCACCACTCGTTTGTCAGCCCAGGTACATCTCCATGAGCATCACTGACAGTTTTTAGACACCTGAGACTGTAGTAACTCCAACAACCCTGACAGTACAGTTGTCTCCGGCATACTGCTGGACGTGTAACATACCTCACAGGGTTTGGAGCTGATGGGATTGTATTCTTTTAATCCTTTATCTCTCTTAGCAAATCGACAGCAGTTCATACAGTAATATCCAGATATGCAGGGATATTCCTCCTGCTTATCAAGGCACAGAGATTTTTTCCTAACGGCAAGACACCCTCATCCACAGTAAGGAAGGAGAGATAATCCTTGCTGCAGCCAGCAATGTCTTTGCTGGCAAGATGTTACTGCAACAGATGTACTTCACCCAAGTCAAATTCAACCATTAAATTTATCAAAATGGGCTGGTAAAGAGTCAAGAAGCCTTGCACAATCTGCTGGTTATTGTTTCAGGTATATAAATCTGTACAGGGCCTTCCCAGGAACAACCCAGGAGTCTCTCTGGGGAGTCTGACAAAGAGGTTGCTAAGGCTGTTAAGTCAGACACAAGAGCATCCCCCATTCAGCAAATCCATGGGGACATGATTCTCCAAACTCTTAAAGCCTGTAAAAAGCATGAGGAACAGTTGCACTATAACTTGTGTGGAATTCGCCTTAGGTCTAGCATTCTAACTTCTGTTTGATATAGTACATAAATATCTTATCATGGAAGAATATATTTTTCCTTTGAGCTACTAAAATAAAAGTGGAGCCTAAGACCATACTGTTATACAAACATGCAAACAGCATTCTGCAAAAACATCTAATGCACATACATTAATAGGTTTATTGCAGATACTTGTCTGCACATGAAACATGTTTCTGTATGAATGCCCACTGTACACATACTAGAAAACATAGCTTTTGGCTTTGCTGTCAGATTTCTGGTATGTGACTAGTCCTTTGATAAAAAAGATCAACTACAGCTGAAATAGATTGTTCTCCGTGCTTATTACTCAAAATAGGTGAAATGAAATATATTACTTGTTAGCCATGCTGAAATTAATGGAATGCTCCTTCGCTACCATCAACAGATTTCATCCTCTATGTAGAAGTTCAGCAAGCTGATCCAGATTAGAATACACATACAGATAGAATAATACTGCAGTTGCATCTAACTGAAAACTGAATCAGATTTCCATAAATCTTTCACAAGTCAGTGGAAGCTGGATGCTTCTGTCATCTTTGACAACTAGATTGTGAGTTTTTCTAACCAAGATCCTGTAAACACAAGCATACAGACAATGACTTTTACCCACTATACCAAAAGGACAAGTTTCTTAGAATACAAAATAATATTTTGAAACAGGTTTGTGTAATCACAGATTGAAAGCTTTCTATCTTATTTTCATTACATGCAATGTCCTCTACCCAGGAATGTTTAATTTCAAAAAGGTGCCAAAACTAACAATTCCTTAAGTCCTTCATGCAGCAGTGAGTTGAAAGAAAAGAAGGAAAGGTACTAGCTTCTAAAATCTCTGGGGAAAAGCACATTTACAGTAAACACACTTAAAAATAAGTGAAAAAATAATCCCTATTATTCATTGTACAGAGGAGATTAGAAGTTGCTGCTGCCACAAATCTGCAGCTATTGCTTCCTTCCTCTCCATCCCCTCAAACTTAAACCTGTCTTGGCTCTCAGAAACCATCGTGCCTTTATGAATACAACTTCATTACTGCTGCAGATTTTTGCTTTATGAGATAGGAGAATATAATGAAGATATATTTTTCTAAAGGCAATCTTAGAAGGTTTCACTCAGGGAGGAATAAACCTAAAAATATTATCCTGCATGCATGTAATTCTAACAGAATTTATAGCCCTACACACATCTACACAATATGGAATGCCAGTATACTAGCCTCTCCTCTGCAATGACACACTGCAGTTATCGATGATGTATCATATTTTTGACTTTTCTTATTAAAAAAACATGACAAATTTGCACTGGATGCCTTGCTAGATTTATGAATCTTGAGAACTATGCAAGCATATTCAGTGCAAAACCAAGCATTTCAAAGTATTTTCCTGCCTGCCCCATAGATAGAAGTTTAAACATATGATCTGGGAAAAAGCATAGTATCCAGACTCTGCGACTGTAATACAGATGGGTAAATACTACATATTCAAAGAATTTAATAACTCAGATGCTTTAGGAATGGCACAAATAGCCAATGGGTAATAACTGCCTTTAATGAAGTACAGTATAATCATACTTAATGAGTGGACAGTGATGATGTTGGTTAAACTGAGTTTCTAATCTTTTCAGGAATTAATGCTTAATTATCTTTATAGTTTTACTTTTCATCAGCAAGGAAACAAAATTAACCAAACTTCTTGGATTATTAAAAGACTTAAGTTAAACAAGAGCAGAATTATGCCCTTCTAACACACAAGTGAAGCCCACTTTCTAGGTCACACTATTTTTCTAGGAGAAAGTGGCTCCCTGCTCTGTATTATGGACATAAAGTAATTTGCTTTGGAGTTCCCTGGACAACCTGGATCTTTAAACTTCTCTTTTCTTTAGCCAAATACACCTTTTCTATGCCTCTGAAATTCTGAATGCCTTAATAAGCCCTTCCAAGTGCAATACTTTGAGGGTATTTCTGATGCTGAAGTGATTTATTTCCCTTTCCTGAAAGGCATGCTGAGGAAAGAGGAATGGATTATGGCAGGGGTTGGTAAAATCCAGCAGTCTGAGTCATAGGACTTCTGTCCACACTCCCTACTTACCCACGTACACAGCCAGCCAACAGCACACCTACTTTTATAGTCTGACAACTCTATCACTTCATATATATTCATTTCATTCCTTAACGTATGAATATAACTTTTTTTTCCAGTTTTGAAAATAGATAGCCAAGGGACAGGCATTCTTTACTTAAGTATTAAGAAGAGAAGGAGCAGCAGCACACAACAGACCAGACAAGCCTACCCTGATCTACTCAGCATCACATGGCACTGCAATCGCAAACCCACAAGCAGGACAGCAGCAACGTGCCCCCAGACTGAAGCTGATTCTGCCAGCTTAGGTGCTCCTGCCTTCCTTCCTCTTGGTGCTTTGGATTCAAAGTTAGTTTGGAAATACCTGCCCAAGTGCCTCTTGGTAGGAGACTTGCATAGCAACACAAGTGCTTGGAACTTGAAGAAACAAAAAGCTTGTAAGAAGTTTTACAGCTTTTGGATTATTCCATAAACCAACATCCGCTTTGACATGTAAAAGTGTTCTCTTTTAGCTGCAGCAATAACACTTATTCTTAGTGTTTTCCTTTAAACATGTATTTTCACTAGGCTTCATCTGTGGTGTTGTTACAGTTAGTTAAATGAGATCAAGAAGCTTAACAAGCTGTGACTATTAAAGGAGTCTAACTTCACCAGTTGCTAAAACCCAACAGCACAAAATTCTCCACTACTGTTTTGGAAATATGATGAACATGATCAAAATTATTATATTGATGGTTTTATATTAAATATAAATATTATTTTATGTTCCACTTGCTTGCTTCAACTTATTGACCTTTTTTCAGGCTGTTAATGAGAAGAAAGGGCAAGTTAAAGGCTTACTTATCCCTCTTCATCTAGCTTGGAGTTGAATGGTCCTTCAGAAATGAGTGGAGCACTGTATCTTGAAAGAGAACTCTGGCTACAGCAACAGGACTTCAAATGCCAATATTAACTATTAACAGCCCTCAAAGCAGGCTTCAAAGAAGCCAGGTGATTAACACACATACAAGAAGATAGCAAGACCTGAGAAAACCTGAGATAGCAAGACCTGGGAAGAGACAAGGACAGAACAGAAATCCACATATTTTGCAGAGGAATTTGGGTATGAGTCTTCAATGACTTTTCTAGGAGACACAAGGGCTTTGTTAAGGCATTAGGACTTCATTGGGACTAAAAGAATTCTCCCCCTTGTAACCAAATGACAAATAAAAGCTGAATTATTTTCATGATTCAATCTTGCTTAACTATACTTATTGCCATTTCCCACATTTTTCCCAAACCGTATCTTTGGGATCCTATCTTTACGGTTTGGGATCTTCTGAGCAGGTTTAGTTCAATCCAGTGAGAACACCAAATTAATCCTGTGGTTTAGAGGCCTTGTCCCAGAGCTGTGAGCACTTCCTGTATGCAGGAGTCAGGCCATAGCAAATGTTAAGTCTGGGGGGAAAGCCTCTCTAGCCCAAAGATATGTCCAGCATACCGAAGTTAAAGGTGAGTATCACAAAAGAGTCATTAAAAGACAATTGTTCCCTCCTGTTTGAGGGGATTAAAATCCAGATTATTCATCTCACAGAAGAATTAATTTGAGAACCAGACTAACCTAACATTAGTGCCAGACTAAATACTCTCTGGAGCATTCTATGGGCATCAACCATCCACGTTATGGAGCTGGGCCAGTGGACAGTGAAACGCAAGTGGATCACCTCATTGCAAGATTCATCTGTACAAAGGAGAATAAATCACAACAGCCATTACGACATTTGGAAGGAGGAGGGACCAACCCTGGGGTTCCAACTCCCAGATGGTTTCTGAAATTTATCCAGTCAATCACTGACATGAAATGAATGACCTATACTGACAGAGGTGACCAGAGATGGCAACCTGACAAAATGAGGTAGACAAGACTGGAAAACACCCAAGAGATCAATCCTTTCAGGTGTGCATATGCCACTCTAGACCCCAGTGAAACATGGGTGGAAACTCATTACTTGAGAGAAGGATCACACCTCCTAAGCACCGGCTGCAAGCCTGGAGCAAGCTGAAGATCCACCAGAACCAAGCAGCTGTTCAATGGGGTTTTGCATATGCCAATTAGGACAATGCCTAATTCTTTCTCAGATCTATTTCAATGAAAATCACAGTAATAAGCTACAGAATAAGTGATTCATTTTGCATTTCCTCAGAGAGAGGAAGGACGTGTGACCAAAGAGGAGCAATGAGGGAGTGCTGCTTTTCTACGGGTTCCAAGCAGGGTCGGCAGCGGAGAAGTTTCTCCTTTGGACAACCTCATGCATGCTGCTTTCCTGCAGGTGAGCCACACGGACTAAATGTGTATGATTGCATCTCCCTCTACTGGTTGGCCCCAGTACTTATTTTGTGCTTTAGAAACTGTCCTTTTGCTCAAATTACAAAAACCTGTTGGCACAGAAGCAGCAGTTCAAACGCTGCTGAGGTGTTTATTACAAAACCAAGCCCAGATTAGGATAATGGCTGTTAAATGGTACTTTGTTAGTCACTGATGTTAGGACAGTATGTACCAGTAAGCAAAAACCACAACACACTACAACTTGTTGAGTTTGTTTTACTGACAAACACTACACATGATCCAATGTGAGTCTTTTTAGCAGTATACCAGTAAAAAAAATAAGCCTGATTCCAGCTGATCTCTAAGGTTGTGATTTACAGGCCTCTGATGTCTGCCTGTGCTAAATCCTACACTGCAAATAAAAGTTCTACAAGAGCATGTTATCTGAGATGCCATTTGCGATAAATGTTCAGTTTTAGTGATGAAGCTGACACCAAAACTATTCCTGAACTGAGTGCAATATTTCAGAATATTTAAAATAATATACATTACTAGTATTGAAAATGCTTGCAGTACCGTTCTTGGAATATTAGTGTGATTTAAACCTTATCCTAATGTTTTCTTTTCATTCTCACAGCACCAGGACATCTATGATTTTAAATCCAACAGCTAGTTCTGAAACAGCTCAACACAGCTTACTAAAACAAAAATCAGAAGTCAAGGTTTCCTAATACCTTTTCATACAAGTCAAAACTTTGAGTTGCCTCAGTCCTTCATTATTTGTATTAATTATCTGTGTACCACATATTGCTACTATGTTGCAATGTTGAAAAGGTCAAAATATAAGCAACCAGTCCTAGCAAGGCAGAAGGCAGTTCAAATAAACACTGCTCAAGTACAGAAAAGAAATGAAATAAACCTCCTAATGATGCTTAGTAATGTTATAAGTGTAAGGAATGCAGTTTTGCCCATCCACGGTACTTAGATGAAATCTTACACTAAAATCATAACAGTGGTAATCACTATGGTAAAAATTAAATGGGAAAAAACTATAGGTAGCATTGAATCAATGTACAGGGAGAATAGATTCTCATTCTCACCACGATTAGCTCAGCCACTGTTGATTTCTAGCCATCCCTGAAGACATTCAAGGTCAGGCTGGATGTGGTTCTCAGCAACCTGGTCTAGTTCAAGATTTCCCTGCTCACTGCAGGGGGGTGGGACTAGATGACCTTTGAAGGTCCCTTCCGACCCAAACCATTCTATGATTCCTGCTGCAGGCAGCTTAGAAGGAATAAGCTTAACTCCTGTGACCAAGATCAGCTTCTCATTAGCAGCCAACTGCATAATCTTTCCCTTTCTCTAAAACCTTAGCCCAGGTGAAGGTCTGTTTCACCACACAAGCCTGACATCTGAAAAGATGCTTCGCTTTCTGACTGGTAAATAGCTGACAAAATCCTACAAATATCAATTACACTTCAACATTCAATTAAATCAGTCCTCAATTTCAGCTTTTCCCCTCAAACTCTCCTTTGCCTTCTAAGAGATGTAACACCTAGATTTCAGCCTACAACAGAACTCTATTTCAGTGATGGTTTTGGTGCATGTTACCCAAGGGTAGACAGGCCTCTGCACCACAAGGATGATTTCTACCTAGGACATGATGCTTTCATGTGGGTTTGACTGAACTGAGAGGATAAAGCGCGATTCCCCAGCCCAGAGTGACCTACTTTCCCTTTCAGCATCCTTTCATTCATGTTTCGACAGGGCTTTGAGCAACCTGGTCTAGTGGAAGATGGCCCTGCCCATGGCAGGGGGGGTGGAACTAGATGAGTTTTAAGGTTCCTTCCAACCTTAACCGTTCTACGATTCTCTAACTCACCTGCTTGTAGTGCTCCCTGAGGAGCATAAAGGCTTAAATAATCAAGAAGGAATCATAATCCTGTGAGCATCGCATACACAAAAGCATGAATAAGTTGTGGAGATAGGGATCTGGAATGTGAATGTATCAGCCCCAAAGCATCAAATAAATGGGGAGGTTAATAAAAAGGTAGAAAGTGTCATCATTCCCCAAAGGCAACAGCCACAGCACCTGTGGGAGATCACTGGAAGGAGAATTTTAGCATTGGCCTCTGAATATCATATGCAGGCTTAGCACTTCTGTCCTCATCTAATGGCTGAGTGAGGTATGACAGTCACTAGGTAATATTTCTTAATGAAATACACGTGAGAGTGAGCTGGGCTTAGCAGGCAGCAGACCCATGGTCCGCGCGTGGGGCAGCTCACATCTGCCCTACCTCCAAGTTACAGCTCTAGGGTGGTTAAAATGTCAAATCATCAACTCTACAACTTGTTGGAACATAGCTGGAACAGCCATTCTTCTGCAAAAACTTGTTCTGACAAGCTGTGCTTGTGGATCCAAAGCCAGTTCCTGAGAAACTTCTGTGACCAGCACGAATGGGTATATCTATGCCGGTAATTCTGCATCAAAAGCTGCACACTAGGGCAGTGGAAACAGGGGCAGAGGATTAATTACATTAAAAGAAAATAATTTTCAAAGGCTTTTCTGACAACAGCTCTTTTGCTTCATTCTAAGGACAGATAAAAAGAAAATTAACCCTACATCTCACTAGAGACAACTGAGGGGAGGTAAGAACAATAAGATGCAGGTATGGGTATGTTAGTAGTTAGAGGGAGACTGAAGTGTTCAAAACCTTCTTAACCCCCCAGAAGCTGTGAGAGTTAATGTCCCTACCTGGGACAATCTCTAGGGTGGATAGGTGACACAATTCTGGGCTTTGAGGTGAAGCTCTGAAGCCTCAAGCTCAGCCACCCGCTGAGGGAAGGGGGCTGGATGCTTATTTCTCACCTCACACAAATCATACTCATGTTGCTTTGTCATTCGGTTGATGTTTTAGCTCCCTCAGTAAGAAAATTTCTTACCTTTGATCCACCCCCTGGAGACTTTCTTGGTTTAAGAGATATTTTCCACACGATTGGAAAAGCTATTCTTTCTAAGCCTATGAAAGCAATCCTGGTGTCTGCCAGGGCTCTGCTTGAGCAGATTTATTAAAGGAGGCCAAATGAAACTTCCCATAACCCAGTACATTTCAAAGAAAGCATCAGAAGCACAGGGCTAATATAGTATATCTTGGATATTGGATTTATTTTGGCTGTAACAAATAGTTTGGCTTTCTGCCCCATCAGTTTGCCAATGAAAACACAGATCCAAGGTTTTCAGACTGCAGGGTTGTAGCAAGTCTGAAAAATGACACAGTGAAACACATACCAGCTAATAAAGAGCTATTCATGCTATAAATGCCCTCTTGTGTTGCTTTTCACATACTATAGCTCTGCTTCAGGAAATATTGTGCCTGTCCACCCTAACATTGATCTCGGAGATATGTTCTGCAGGGAGTCACATGGATGCTCCTGTTACAAGCAACCTCTCTGATTTCTAAGCAGTGTATTATTCCTCTCCTACTAAGACACAATACTAGCCTATTTTTTTATTATTGGGAATAAGCTGACATTGGGCAAGATAAGTTCTGAAACAGGCTACCAAAACATCTGTTTGTGCTGGAGATGGTAATCCAGAATGATCAAATGTCAGTGAAATTCAGCAAAGGTAACACTCATTTTTTTTCTCTCTCCATTGGTACTGGTATTATATCCAGTGCTGTTACTGCAACTCAGTACTGCAACATTCCCTTCTCAGGAAATACACACACACACACGATTGCTCTCCACAGACTATGTAACCCCAATATTGTTGGGGGGGCTGCTTCCAGGAATGCTCCCTCCAAACACCCAGAAATGAGAGGACCTCCAAGCCGCTCAACCTCCAAACTCTGCCCGCATCCTGGCAAAAGAGCTGGAACTGATGATAGATTGACCTACAATACAGATTCCGTCCTTGGAACTAAGTCAATGACTACAGTAGTGCTATATAAATCAATAAACTAACTCACATTATTTAGCAAAAAAGGCTTTTGTAGCTAAAGGTAAAAGATACAGAAAGACATTTGTACACAGAACTCTTCTTGTCCTAATGAACTCTAAATGGAGATCTCATTTATCAATCTGTGGCTGGTTATATGAGTGAAAACTGAAAGTTATCTATCTCCTTTAAAAATCAGTGAGAAGTAAGAAGTATTCAGTTCAAGATAGAATCATTGAATCCCAGACTGGTTTGGGTTCAAATGGACCTTAAAGCCCACCCAGTTCCAGCCCCCTGCCACAGGCAGGAACACCATCCACTAGACCAGGTTGCTCCAAGCCGCGTCCAACCTGGCCTTGAACGTTGCCAGGGATGGGGCATTGTTTGAACACTCAAGGTTAGGAGTGAGGTGTTGTGGAGTCTGTGATTCTAAATGTTCTATTCCCCTTTCTTGATGTTATTCTTGGTAGGTAAGTCACTGCTTCGGTGACAGAAGTACCAACTCGCAAAAACATTTTATTACATTTTAAGTCCCTTAGACCCAGAATCTAAAGACCACTTTTGTATTTGCCGACTATGAAGACTTCTATATTTTATTTTTTTTTTACCCTACAGGATGAACACCTTTTACACCCAGAAAAAGAAATAAAACACAGAGATGAGTGAAGGCACAGATTACTCTGGAAATGTCATTCACAAACTCAACAGCTTTCTTATTCTTGCCTTTGCCTCAACCTGGAATCTGAACTTTATACACTAAGTGAAGAGCTGCAAATACTGGGGGCTCCTCTAGGATATGAACAGCAGAAGTCTCAGCTGACAGAATTCTGCCAGGGGCACTTCTGAGCTCATGCTCCAGGTGTTTTATAGAAACCACGGCGCTGCTCAGAAATTGTTTTTTTCCTCACTTCTAGACCAAAATTACAGCCACAACTCTGAATAAAAGCCACAGTCCAGAGGAAAAGCAGTGTTAGTACAATAAACACTGCAAAACTCAGGTGTAAGTTGATTTCTTTGAGGAAAGCACAAGGTGCTTTAGGGACAGGATGCATTACTAATGCAGCAACAGCTACTGGTGCTTTATCTGAAGTAGGATTTTATGCTGGGCTTTGCATCAGCTTCTTTACTATAGGTTTCCCTAACAAAAAATTAAAACTAAAAAAGCTGATTTAAAAAAAAAAAAAAAAAAAAGAGTAGCATGAAAGCATCCAAATATCCCCAACAGCCAGACTTTATGGAGGTTTCCCGATTGGTGACTAAAATGGTTAAGCTGGTGACATGGCAGGAGCTGGAGTCCAGCCTTCCATTTCAGTAAGACACTAAATCTTCCAAATAAGCCGATGCTACAAGAAGTGTCACTTACAAAAACATTAAAGAACAACAAAGGATGTAAGAGGGCCATATAGAGAAAAAAGGCTGCCACAAAAAGAAATATGCCATTTCCATCTGAAAGCTCAGTTTTAACATTAGTCTAATGCTGATATACTTGAGCTAAGAAAAAATTACTGTACTTTCTAGAAGGAATTGAAAACAGATATATTGAATTGAATACTGACTTTGGAGCAAAGAATACATGCTTTTTCCACTCAAGAGGTGAAATGCTGATGTAAAACCTTGTTAATAATGATGTATCAACTCATATTTCTGCACACTAACTTTTCTTTAGCCTTTATTTTTCACATGCAGCTATTTTACCTTACACACAGATGTAAACTCATTTCCCTTCAGTGAACTGCCCCATCAAAGTTCAGGCAGCATAAAGGTTCAGTACAAGCACAGAAAATGCCTCACTCTCTCCATCTCGTGGGCATAAATGAATGTTGCAGCATGTGTTTGACTACCTCCAGGAGCCCTGACTCAAGAAAACATTAATCATGTGCAACAGTATGTTCATATACAGATACATTTTCTTAACATGCACTTAAAGCTCAAATCATGCACTTAAATCCCAGTGACTAAATTATCTGTGATAATGAGCCGTCTCTCCAAATGCTTATTAAAACTAGTAGAATATCTTTGTTTTGTTTCTTTCTCCAAATAATCACAGAATCATAGAATAGTTAGAGTTGGAAAGGACCTTAATATCATCCAGTTCCAACCTCCCTGCCATTATTTATTAATTCTCCAAATAATCCAAAAATCTCCAAGTAACCAGAGTAGGTTGAAGGGGGTGCTCCTGCCTCTCTACTCTACATCCTACTTGGAGCACTGTGTGCAGTTCTGGTGTCCACAACATAAGAAGGACATGGAGCTGCTGGAGCCAGTCCAGAGGAGGCCACAAGGATGATCAGGGACTGGAGCACCTCCCATATGAAAACAGGCTGAGAACACTGGGGCAGTTCATCCTGGAGAAGAGAAGCTGTGTGGAGACCTCAGAGCAGCTTCCAGTATCTGGAGGGGGCCTACAAGGATGACGGAGTCCCTCTTCATCAAGGACTGTAGTATTAGGACAAGGGGCAATGGGTTAAAGCTCAAACAGGGGAGATTTAGGTTAGATATAACGAACACATTCTTTCCTGTGAGGATGGTGAGGCACTGGAACAGGCTGCCCAAGGAAGCTGTGGCTGCCCCATCCCTGGCAGTGTTCAAGGCCAGGCTGGATGGGGCTTGGAGCAACCTGGTCTAGCAGAAGGTGTCTCTGCCCATGGCAGGGGTTGGAACTGGATGAGCTTTAAGGTCCTTTTCAACCCAAACCAGTCTGGGATTCTATGAAAACAGTGCCATTAAACACATGTAAAGAATCACATACAGTAGAGTACTTAAGATGAAAATTAAAGGTACTTACCCACTCGTGATGTCATCAGCTCTGATATTCTTGCCCAGCACATCCCCATCACTCATATACCCAGTGGCATCCATGGCAATGCCTTCCATATCAATTTCATCACTTCCCTTGTCCGAGATGTCCACGTGGCAGACACTGCTGCCGCGAGATGCCAGCTGCCTCCGCAGCGGGGCTGAATACATGTAGCGTCCTGATTCCATGCTGATGAAGCGGCTGGCATTCCCTCGTGGAGGATATCCATTTCCCATAGATGGAGCATCACCTGCCTGCAGGCGAGGGCTGGATTGCCCAAGTCTCCATGATAAAGGGGTTGGTCGTCCTGTCAAGCTGAGGATGCTGCGGCCGCTGATTTCAGTGGTGACATTGGTGTCAAATGTAGTTTCCAATGTGCTTAATGAGAGAAAAGCACGTAATTGAGTGTAGCCTTCTGTATGGTTTCAGGGGATTGCAAGACCTTACACCCTGAACACTCACCAAGTTACAGACTGTGAGTAACAGCACTGACAGAACTTACCTGCCACAACACCTTGAGACAGGTCCATTCCTCCAGCACTGCTCTTACATAATGCTACTCTTGCATCCAGGCCACCAAGTGTTCATCAGGTATACACTTCCCTGCCCATGGCAGGGGGGTTGAAATTAGATGACCTTAGGGTCCCTTCCAAACCTAACTATTATATGATTCTGTGATTCTATTCTGAGAGTTCAGCTGATATATATAGATTGTATGACAGCTTAGTTGCAGCTATTCCATAGCTGTACACCTTCTCATACCCACATGAACTCTGCTTTTCCTTCCCTGCTCAACCAAAACAGTGTTACTTTTTATTTTACTGTGGATATTTGCTAAAATAAGCAGCATTGTACTATTTGCAATATAATGTTAGATATAAGCTGTAACATACAGTTTCTATGTATTTACATATTACATATAAAACCCTACATATCCTCCAGTTAGAGTAATTAAATCACAGTGAGCTGTCACATTAATTGAAAGTTCAAAAGAAAACCAGCATTGGGAGTTCATCTTTGCAAGCTGTGCCTCAATTTTAGATACAAAGCTAAAACACAAAGCGTTTCCCCCCATGAACTCATTTGGGGCTTTAGTCTACATAGCACTGAGCTCCAAGTAGGACCCCAACCTCACTAGGGGATAAACAGCTTATTCTCCCAAGCTTCAACACTGAAAAGATCTAAGTCACAGAATGTTTAAATGTAATAACAGTCTTTGTTTATTTACAGCATATTTTAAATCTAGCTGAAGATTTCCAAATGCTGCTTTACAAAGAAGCAGTTCTATACATGGATGACTAATATTAGAGAAATCTGTTTGTGCAAAGATTGGTCAGGAATTCAAGTTATGCACTTTATCAAGTGGGTCAAGCACAGTTCACCTGCTTATTTAAACAAAATAATACACATTAGAGGAGGGGGGTGTAATGCACTGAAGCTGTTAAATAGTAAGAAACATTTGAAACTGTAACCTATATTCAAACATCACCCAACACACTTAATAAGCACTGATCATTCCTCACCTTTGACGCTACAGACAACCTGCCACCATCAATTACTCAGAATACATCTCAGGAAACACTGAACATGACTCAGAATCTGTGCTTTAAAGATCAAAAGCACAAGATCAGTATTATCCACTCTCAGTGGTGACCATTTTTCAAGGATGCGCCCCACCCAGACCTAAGAGATAAAACAAGAGCACAATGATTTCCATGATTTTCTTATAAGCAAAACCATGCCATTACCTGTGAGTGACCTGGGTCCCTCTCAAACTGGACATGGTTTCCTCTAAGTTCTGCCGGAGATCAGCGATGTTTTTCACAGTTCGTAACCGCCGGGTTTCTGGATCCTCTCCTAAGGGGAAAATAAGCCATGAGAAAGGATGAGGCAGAAAACAGCACGCACCTGAGCCATTATCTCTGCCTCAGTCTGGCTCAAACACATTTTTTCCTCTGACTTCCTATTTTTTAACGCTCTAAACTGATGATGATGGACATACCATTCCCCTGTGTCTGGCACCTGCTGTTGCTGCAGCCAGGCTGAGAACAAGCTCTGTACTCTTAACTTTATTTTACAGGCTGCCTTTGCATCATAGCTTTCTGTGCTGTCATTTCCCCATATGACCCAATTTAAATTCTGGTTAACTTTCAACCTCATTAGAAGATCTGCTCCATCAATACCACCCTTTCCATCTCTTGTATTGACACAATTAACATCAACCCGACACAGCCAATCTCTCCAGTGCTATATTTTCACTAGATGATCTTTTTCCAAATTTAAATGGGTATCATTTCTACCACAAGAGCTTTCCAATAAACTAAATCATGTTCACTAGGTGCTCTGTGCTGAGTGATGTTTTAGGTAAAATGGCAAAACCTCATGCTTGTCAACAACACAACACAGTTACCATTACTTAAATGTGCTACATGACACGTAGCTGGGGGATAACTTTTGGCTTCCCCCGCATTTAGAAATACTATTCTTTAAATACCCTGTTCTAAAACACATCCAGGTACTGTTCTTTAGAAGTAGTTTACACTCAATGAAAAAAATCCTCATAGTGCCTCAGCATAATTTATTTTGATAAAATGAAGAATTTAATTAGTGCTTCAGCACAACGTATTTACTTGCTCTCAGTTGTGAACTGAGAAATGTTCTGGATGCTAGCTCAATTGAGCTATATATAGATAAACCTTCAAAGAGGTTGAAGAGAAGTGGATTTCTAGGAATGCAAATAACATTCTTTATAAGCTGAAACAGAAAACTTCTGAAAAGCTGTCACAAAGCTTCTGTTGGGCACAGAGAAAATTATTTCATTCTAAAGGGTTTACAACTCATGATCAAAGAAAATACTACAGCAAATTTAAAACTTGTCAGATTTTGTATCTGCATTCTCTGCACAAGTAATGCATTCTTAAGCTGCCAGGATATTGCTCACCCATACAACTGCTAGCTTAGATGGCCATCTATATTACACAAATCAGAAGTTGTAAGGACCGGATAAATAATCATAGAATCACAGAATGGTTTGGGCTGGAAGGGACCTTAAAGTTCCCTGACATGGGCAGGGACACCTTCCACTAAACCAGGTTGTTCCAAGTCCTGTCCAACCTGACCTTGAACACTGCCAAGGATGGGGCAGCCATGGTTTCTCTGGGCAGCCTGTGCCAGCTGCTGTTGGAACCTGCCCCATTATTTGCTTTAAATTTCATGTTTCTGAAAGATAACAGGTTGGTGGCACACTAAAACCAAGTCACAGCCTCTTGCCTGCAAAGCAGCAGTAGCACAAACAACTCACCAAAGTGCTGGAGCCCTGACTTTGGAGGAGCTATTTAGGGAGGGGAAGATAGACTTTAATGTTTATATCATAATTAGCCTTTCTGAGATGAACAACAATGGCTCAACAATAGCTCAGGTAGCGTCCACATTAGTAATTTTTTTTAATGAGTCTCTGCTCCTCAGGAAGTAATTTTCCCTGAGATACAATTCACTTATGCCAAATGGTCCAACGATTAAGTTCTGTCTGGAGTGCAAACAACTGCCTCGCAAGACCCGTTTCTTTAGCCAGCAGGTCTCTGGGACAGAAAGCATTGTCTACACTCACAGATCTACAATTTTTTTAAATAAAGAACATCAAATATTTATAGGCCTTTAGCCTAACAAAGGTCACAGTGCTCCTTTACAGATCATTACTCTCGCAGATACGAAGGCAAATGGTAGATAACATTCTAACAGAACATACACGAGACAAACTAAACCAGTTTCTATTGAGATCACTCCTATGCCTAAATTGATACCAAATTTTTACTGAAATGGCATTCAGTTGCTTAAATTGTAAGCATGCTTATAAGACAGACATTAGATAGTACCACTATAACTTAATTGTTAAATTCTCTTCAGGAGCAGGGAGCATCATTAAACTATTTAGCTTCCTTTCTTCCCTACCTGTGCTCTCTTTTGGTTTATATGTGCCTTTAAATTAAAAGCATCAATAGCTGCTATGTAAGGAGAGAAGAAATCTCTCCCTTATTTCTTCTGATTCATTTAAGTTGAGGGACCATTCTGTTTTGTATGCTCCTTTTTCCCTAAGATCCCTCTATGTACTGATGCTGTCAGAGGGGTCTGGCTGCATGCAGCTGGGTTCTGTGTCTCCACTGTTTGAGGCTGTCAACCATCTTCCATTTTTGGATACCAAAACTTACATATTCTACTTGAATAAAAAATCTCAAGGATTTTATCCCTTGTGCCATTTATTTGCCTTTGAAATATTTAATCAACCTAGGTATAAACTGTACACACAGATACGCTCATTTATGCATTCTCCTCACCAATGACTCTGCCTCTTGCCTTTGCCACCATCATATGTGCACCCAGGTATAAATCCAGCACTGACAGAATATGTAATGCAGTATGAAATTAATTCAATTGTGAAACTTTTAGCCACAAGATTGTTCCAAGCAGGACAATCAGTTTCAAAACTCACATTAAACTGGAGGACACAGAGATTAAGTGGATGAAAAACCTTGCTGATGAAAAATACTCCAATAGTATGCAGCAAGCAAAGTCATAGACCTTGAAAGTGGAATAGGAGGAGACCTGACTGTAACTAAACCCATATTTTAGATCTTTAGTAGAACATGGTTGCTAAAAATTGTTTTGTTATATCAGTAAGTTTATAAATTATGCTTAAAAGTTATTGCTAATCATCATATACTTCTTACAGGAGCATGAATTTAGATAAATATATGAAATACTTTCTAATTTAGACTGCTAGTATTCTAATTACAATCAGTTTCAGCTTCTGTATGCTGGATATAGCAAATTGTAGTTGGATTTTGGTCTCCTATTGCTGCAAAGACAACTTCTGAAATTGATCAGATTTGTGTGAGTGATACTGAGATTCCTCCAGACCTATAAATAAACCAATAAATCAAGGAAATTAATGTAATCTCTTCTGTAAGCTCTGAGGCAAAGTTTTGAAAACAGAAAAGAAATGTCAAATGCTTGGGAATACTTAGGAACCTTCAAATAGCTCAATCCTGAAAAGGGGCTGAACACTTCCAAGAAAAACATTAAGTATCCAGCATTCCTAATGATTTCAAGAAATTTGGGGAGCACACCATTGTACAGAACTTGAGCATCTATTACTCAGATTATTGAAACATGGTTTCAATTGCTGAAGAGCTGAAAGAAATATCATAACTCATCACAACTAAAACATTATGAATAAAACAAAATCAAATCCACCCCTAAAGAGGGAGCTCTTGACTTCAAACTTGCTTTAACCCGCTATTTAATCAGACCACAATCAGAAGCTCATGTTGCAAAACATACCTGAAAGGTCTTCAAGAGCAGGCTGTCCAGTTTTGACATAAGGAGCAGAATCAGTGGTGACCCCTCCTGTGCTGGCCTCAGCTGTTACGTTCCCTTCATTGTCTGTCTGTGATCTGGAAGGCAAAACAAAAGAGATGTGCAGTCACCCTCCATCAAAAGTATCTCAAGTATAACACGCAGGCAATTGCACCCGCCATCAGGCACTCTGTCCCTCTCTTCAGAATAGACCAGCAGACTGATTTTCCATAATTCATTAGTCCCATGTTGAGTTATGTCCTAGAAATGGAAACAACCACTCAGCTGTAAGAAAGAAAAAAATTCAAAGTCAGGAATAGGCTTCACAGCTCTTCAGACAGGGCCTAAAGACAACTGGATTTCCATCAAAATTTTAATTCTCAATAACATCAGTTGTGGCTAATCTGAGCTTGCATTGCATGAATATAAAGCGGGTGGTGGGTGATGGCATGTTACATGCCTGCTGTTTTCACTTCAGTAGCTAGCAATGTCATTTATATTTTAAAATAAATAACTGGGAAAACCAATTTCAAACTCAAATTTCTTATCTGACATTACGGCTGTCAGTTAATGAAAGGTGATGTTTTAAGACTTTCTTGTCAGATTTGAGTAATACATCTTGATTCGTTTCTTTTTACTAGTTGCACTGTTTTGCTCCTAGAGCCACATCAACAAGCAGTTGGAAGTTCTCCTGTCCAGAAGTTAAGTATTGTACAAAAGTGAAGACAAAGCAGGGAATTACTATTGCAGTATTCTTCATTTCAGTTGACACTATAGGAAATGTAGAACAATTTCTCTTATCTTTTGCTCAACAGAAACAGATCTAAACTCAAACTAAGATGAATATCAAGTAAAGTGCTTCTTTTGTTGTTTTGGCAGGACATTACAGTGATAAACTTAACAACCCAAAGTACCACAAACACATTTTTGGAGGATATGAGGGATAAACAATAAAGCAATCAGTTTGCAATTACAATTTGCTATTTAATTATGGATTAAAATAGTACCACTGCACTGGCAATTATTAACTCAAAACAAATATAATAAAATTACCAGTATTAGATCCCATCTTCAGACCAAAATGCAATAATAATGCTGATGTATGTTGCAAGGGCAAGGGAAATCAAGAGCATAGCATCCCAGAATGGTTTGGGCTGGAAGGGACGTTACGGAGCATCCAGTTCCAATCACCTGGCACAGGCAGGGACACCTTCCACTAGACCAGGATGCTCCAAACCCCATCCAGCCTGGGCTTGAACACTGCCAGGGATGTGGCAGACACATGTACTATTAATACAAGTTTTAGTCAGATGAATTTTTCCCAACTGGTTCATTTTCATGTGTCAATCAACTGGCATTTTCTTCTATACACACAGGGGTAACACTCAAGGGGTCAGAAGAATAAAAGGTCTGTTCCCATTCTGCACTTCTACATAGGGAAGAGCAGTACCAGCTCAAGAAGGCGTTGTCATTCTCATCTTAACTGTTAGTAGGATTGGATACAACAGTTATTTACCCTCCTATCTATCACAACTTCTTACACATCTTAGTCTGATGGCCTTTGCCAATGGTTTTTGTGTAAATCATAAAACAGTTTGTGTTAGAAACAACTTTAAAGATCATCACGGTCCAACAACGTATATATTGTCAACTCTTAAAGCAAGAAAATTTTACAGAATTTGGCAAGCCAGAGAGGCACTCTTTATCAAGGACTGTAGCCACATACGGGGTGATGGATTCAAACTGAAACAGGGGAAGTTCAGGTAAGATATAAGGAAGAAGTTCTTTACTGTGAAGGTGGTGAGAGAAGTATTAAATGCCTCAACCCTGGCAGTGTTCAAGGCCAAGTTGGACAGAGCCTTGGGTGTCATGTTCTAGTGTGAGGCATCCCTGCCCAGGGCAGTGGGTTGTAACCAGATGACCTTAAGGTCCTTTCCAACCCAAACCATTGTTCGATTCTACGGCTCATCTTGCTGTCTCAGCACCCTGCCGAAAAGAATGTCCAAAATTAATCTCCCTGTCCAAGCATCATGCTCAAAACAGGCCACTGGAGAAGTTCACCATACCTGTACATGAAGGGAGCTACCGTAGCAGTGTTTGGGTGGCTGTATTGCTGTTGGGGATGAGGTAGTTGAACACTCACAGTATTGCTCCCTGTGGTGTGCGTCACTGCAGCGGCGCCATTCACAGCTTGGCTGCTGCTGCTGCTGTTGAGGCCTCCAACGCCTTTTCCTTCGGAAGAGGCGAGGCTGGACGAGGAGCTGGAATGCCTGCTGTCCAGCTGAGATTTCTGATGAGAGAGCCCCGAGCTGGCTTTCCCGCTGCGGCTTCTCTCACCTTCCTTTGTAGGAATGGGGGCACTTGAGGATTTCCCTGTGGTGGTTTTCATTCCTGGTTTTGGTATTCCACTGTGAGAAGGGGCAGAGGCCTCCTTCTTGGCACTATTCAGCTTTCCTCCTTTAGGGATAAAACTTGTGATCTTGGAGGACTTTTTTGGCATCTCTGTTGTTGTTAGTGCTGTCTGTTCTTCTTTTGGCTCCTCTTTCAGGTCCTCTTTCAGCTTTTCGGTGATAGATGTTCTCTTTGCTACGTCTTTACTTTTATCCTTTTCCTTTTCTTTCTGCTTCTCTTTATCCTTCTCATTACTCTTTGGAGAGCTTTTCTTAGTAGTTAGTGCCCTGCTAAAAGTCCTTTGTGCAATTCCCTTGAGTGCAATTTTGGGACTACTGGACACGGATCCTGGATTGTTCCCATTCTGATTTGCAGCATCTATTTCTTCGCTCTCTTCAAAGCTGAGAAGCGTCTCTAGCTTTTCACAGCTGCTGTTCTGAGACCCTGGACACTCAAGCGTTGTCCCTCCTGCTTTGGAGCCTCCTTTGCTATTGAAGAGTTTTAATTTTTCAAGCATAGATTTCTGACTGTTGGGAGTTGTTTTGGTGATTTCAGAGGTTGGCTTTGGAGGCTCCGGGGTGGGCTGCTTTACAGATAACATGGAAGACGTAGCTGTGTGCTTAGCACTGAGGGACTTGCTGCGCCAAGGTTTAATAGCAGAGCTGGGCTGAGGGATGGCTGATGAGTTATTGCAACTAACAGTACTGCTGCAGCTTTGAACTGAGGATGAGACATTTTCATTCATTCCTGTGGGCTGGGAAGCTGGACTGTTTGCAGGCTCTGCAAAAACAACAGAAAACAACCCAAAAAAACCAAAACAGTAATACCTGATAATGTAGCTAGTCTGAGATTACTTCTGTATCGAAACAGTAGGAACTTTACACTAATAACATTAAAAATATAGACACACATTAGTATACTCAACATCAGTATCACTTAAAGTAAAAGCTAGCTTTCTTTTCCTACCCAGCAAAGCAGCAATGAGCTCCTACTATATAATTTACATTTTCAAGGAAAAAATAAAAAGAATCTCCTCCATTTCAAACCAAAATGTGTTCAACTATGCGTTCTCCTTTATTAAGTTCATAATACTTTTTCATTAGCAAAAACACAGCACTATTTTGTAACTAAGGGTTCCCTCTGCCTTTGGCAAAATACTTGCTGGCCAATTTTGATTCTTAGAAAAACCTCAGGCATATAAAAAAAATGCAGGAGTAAGGAAAAAAATTATAACTGAAGTCCTTTCAGTTATCAGGGAAAGGGGATGAGAACTTCATATACAAAATGTAGAAGAAAACTCCAGGTACAGAAAGAAAACCAATTCTGTCCTTATGTAATGAACCTAAATTAAGTATTACTACATAATCCAGCTGTAAGAGAAACTAGTGGCAGTCATTTATAGCCCTCCCTCCCTCAAGAAAGCAATTATTTTATTCATTTAGTTCCTAGTTCCTTTTAATGTTATTTGTTCTCATCAAGAAATTAGTCTGGCGCTTAAAGAGAGCTTGAAAAATCACACTCACCTACCAGTGGCCACTTCTCCTCTGAAGTTTCTCTTTGCAGAATTTCCTTTCTGGAGACGTTACTCTCTCAATTATCACAAATGTGTTTTCTGTTAAACTGCTCATGTTTCCAATTAACTTTTGCCATCTATGTCTGCTTGCCTGCCCAGCAGCCTGCTGGGGATTAACGGCTCTTACCTATATTACCCTGCCCTCCAGAAATAAAGTAAACTGTGTATAGAGCTGCATTTTTTTAATTCAAAAATCAACAGCAGTTGGGAGCGTGCGTTTTCGGCAGCAGGAGCAGCCCAGTGAATCCATCCCTGTAAATCACAAGTTGCTGCAACCACACAGGGGCTGGTTTACTTCACTTTCAGCTGCTCAGTGAAGATACGGCTCTCTTAACCTCCCTTCTCTGATCCAAACCAGATCTACTAAAGATTTAAAGCACATACATCTTCCTGACTTCGTGCAGAATCAGGTTTCTAAGAGTATTAGAGACTCCTGAATAAGAAACTCAGTCATTTCACATCGTTACGGACAAACTAGGATAGCAGGAATTAATGACACTTTTAAAAACATTACTGAAGTCAGAGGATTTTTCTGGACTCTGTTATTAACCAATAGCTATTATACAGGCTGGTTTTGCTAGTCCTTTTCCTATGACAAACTACCCACACGGAGCTGGATGGAAGCAAGAGCTGAATTACAGACGCAGAAAGGAATTGTACTTCTTTTAAGCTAGTGCCAGTCTGCCGACTTCCAAGGCATTACTCCTGCTTTACTCTAGTCCAGAAGGAAAACCAAGTCACCAAATGTCCCAAACAGCAATACCACCTGGTCCTCTGGTTCCTCCGTTCAAGCCTGCACAACACAAGATGGGTTAAACAGGCATGAAGAAGTGATAGTGTAGGAGTTGCAGTAACCCCCAGTGCAAGGGGAAGCAGCGACCCACCATCGCAGCATCCTACCCACAGACAGGAAAGAGGAAGGAAGGTCATAACTACATCAGAAGCTGCTGGAAATATTACCCCTCTGCTTTCAACAGCTGCACAGCATTGCTTTTCCCTTCATGCCTCTTGCTGCACACTGCTGCTTTGTTATTATTTTGACTTCCTTAAATCCTCCTACCCATCAAAATCTACTTCCCATTGCAACACTGCACTATGCTCCTTCTGTAAATCCAGAACAAGCAAGCCTTTGTCTCAGCCTGCCTTCCACAGAAGACGCCCAGCACTGTAACGTAAGTGTCACAAAAATCCCAGTTGTGCATCATGTACAATTAATTTGTGTAGCTTCTTTTAAAGAAATAACTGCCCATCTCGATAATGAGATACTTCTACAGAAACCAGAGATTCACAGTACTTTGGACACTAAGCTCCTAATCCAAACGCCCTTTGGCCTAGTCATGCTAAATAAATCTTGATGCAAAGTGCATCCATGCCCATAAATCATCAGAGCTGCCAGTGCTTCATTCATGCCTAGGATGAATTTAGAACCGGGTCCAATGCACTCATCAATGTGGAGAGGGAACCTTTTGCTTTCTAGGAAAAACTGATTTGCAGGAAGCAAAGAGACTGGGACAATATAGGGTGACAAACTAGAAGTTACTAGTACTAAAGGATGCAACTACAAAGTAGAAGAGCTGTCTGCACACTTGGTTAGTACAACATACGCAGCCACACAAACCCAGCTCAGGATGAAGCAGCGTTCAGCCTGAGCATACAGCCAACTCAACAGTCTTGGGAAAGAAATTTGAGTTCTTCCCAGACAGGTTCTTAACAAGAGTTTGGAAAAAAAATAAAACACAGGCAATGTGTTATTGGTATGGACCAAGCCATCCAGCATTCACCAGAAGTCAGAGCCTATGCAGAGTCCTCGTATGAGCTGTGACCTGCAGGCTGAGGCACACACCTGAGATAAGAGTTACCTAAGTACCAGGCTGTGGTCAGTAACCCAGCTGTCACGTCTGACTCCATCTCAAACACTGAACTAGCCGTTAACACTGCACATCTGCTGTGGGAGCAGAAACCAGAGGCAGCGCACGTCAAAACAAGGTTCCTACCAGCTCTACAATGTTTTCCTGAAAGTCAGTGGCAGGTGTTGGTTCATTCGGGGCATCAAATTCATCCTAAGAGCCCTGGTGAGTGCTCCAGTCCACAGACCTTTTGGGGGAAAGGTTTGCTTGGATCAAGTGAAGCAGTTTGTTTTCCAAATCTGAAAGAATTGCTCAAAATTTATTTCCCAGCGAAACTGAGAATTTTTTCATTTCTTCTTTCTTTGAACATTTTCAGTTTGTTGTTTTTAGTTCTGTTTGGTCCCTACATGGAACACACTTGTTTCAGGTTGTGTTTTTTAAACATAGCATTTGCTTTGTGCCCAACTCCCCCACATACACCCTCTTGTTTGGAACTTAACCATGCTTCCCTTGCCAGTGGCACGGGATGAGGACAATGCAACTCCATTTACAGTTGCTCCTTATTTACAGAGATGTCAGAGAAATCAGAATTAGGACAACAAGAATATGAGTGTACCATTAAAAGAAAAGAATACGTTGCAACATTAACATAGCTTTCAGAGTCTCTACCACGTGTTATCCAGGAGGTGAGTTCTGTAAATGTTGGATGCTACACATCCAAAATGAATGAAAATATATTTACAAACTCTTAAATGCACATTGTAAGCATCTACACTTTGAAAAATGAAAGAAGATATTTTCTTACACAAGCACAGTGGATTTTGATTCATACTTGGGTGAAATACAGTGACACTGGAAATTCACAGTTCTCAGATTTTTGTTACACGGCACCATGCAAAGTTAATGCAAGAAATAAAAGGTTCACTGTCAAGCATGCTCAAGAAAAACAGCCTCAGCTTAAGAAAACTTGGGCCTGTAAGATTCTCCGTTCCTTTATTACAAACAAGACTGCTGGCTCTTTTAGTCCTCAGACCAAACTTGGTAAACGAAACAAGTTCTGCTGCCAGAATGTAGATTCAAATGTGAGGTTTACTAATGAAGCAGTAATATTAATACACGAATAACACATCAGCATGCAAAGGGGAAAGTTTTATTTAGCATAGCATAGCTCTTCTTTCATGAAAAGGAGGGCAGGTTTCATGCATCCGATTAATAAGCTTTTTATTTCCCATGTGTTCCTTTGTGAGGGAGGTATTTTCTTTCTTCAGTAATCTGCATTAACTAAAACTGACTATAAAAGAAATGTTTTCAAACCCAAGCTACAGCCTACAATAAATAATGATCGCTTCTCTCTTTTTAAAGTCAGATCTTGGCCTGAAATCTATTTTGTTCCTAGCATTCCTCTCTTTTGTTCCTAGCATTCCTGTTAAAAAAGATGTTGGTGGTCTAGTTCTGATGCCAATGCACACTGTAGCATGGGTAAATCTGATTTCAGCTGCTTCTGCAAAGTCTTCACTGCATCTGCAAACCTACCCATATATAATGAAAAAAACAAAAAAACCCAAAACCGGAGTCTGAAAGCTTATGATTTAATTCTTCCACTGAACTCTTTGAGAGCTTACATTACAAGGTCAGGAGAAAATGTATGCAATTTCCCATCATTTGTCATGTTGCTCTAATCAAGCTGACTTTGATTTGCTGTAACTGAAAACTTTGAAACCCAACCATTGCATGAAAGGCAATGCAAAGAAAAGATGTTCTCATAGTTACTCCTTAGGAGAGTCAAGAACTTAACAGCATTTTTATTCATTTCAAAATGAACAAGCTGGCATTTTTTATTTATTTTATGGGAAAAATAAGGAGTTCTCATGAAGAGAAGTATCTTTTAGTCCAATCTAAACATTAGATAACAGTGTTAAAAGCAAATCCACCACCAAACTCTAATTTAGGAAGCAAAAGCAGATCTTCTCCACATGATAGTATCAGAATTGCAGAAACCACTGCAGCAGTTTCATCATCTTCCATCTAGATGAATAAGTGGTGAATGTTGACCCTTCCCATCCACCCACCAGAAGGCTCCTTTGAAACACTACAAATAATGAATCCTACAGAGAAAAGCTTTTTAGCTGAGCTATTCTTCTCTTCAGTAATGATCTGTCATGTTCAGCAAACCCCTGAAGTATGGCAATAACTGCATTTCTGCCAGAAGCCAACTATAAAGATCACAATCTTTCCATAATCCAAACCACGAGCAGGTAGAGCAGAACATTCCCAACAAGAGCAACCTGGCACGCAGCCCTTCCTCAAAATAAGCACAACTCTTTGGACCCATCGACATTTCTGTTTCAATCGTAAAGCTGCTGACCCAGGAGAACTACAGATGGGTGGAAGGGGCTGGCTATGGCTGAGGGTGGGCAAGAGGCATGGCCTCCACCTGCATGAGGACTGAAGCTTTGTGTTGTCTCTTCTACTCTGGACCACAACAAAAAGCAACAGAACTTTTTTTTTAAGCAGAGTCTGACAGATAGGGAAATTCCGCATAACCTGGGAAAAGCCCAGATAGGAAACGTTTTGCTTTGCTGAGCAGAGTTGGTTCTTTTTACTTCTGTGTCCACTGCCTTTCCCTTTAGGGGTGACTTAATTTATAGTAACACAGGGCAAAAATTACCGTTATTCCTTGGTATTTTTATTTCCTTCTGTCATATCTATTTCTTCAATCCCAGTGCTGTAAAGCCTGTAGCTTCAATAGCAGTTCCATGTATTCACAGAAATGGTTTGTCCCTCTGAAAACCCGCACCAAAGCCTATGGATATGGCAGGAACTCAACTACATCTCTGTAAAGTCACCTAAAGTTCACACAGATCTCCAAGCATATGAAACAACAGTTGTGCTGTTGCTTGGTTTTACATTGCCAAGGCTCAGTGTTTTTGCTGAGGTGAAGGGAAAGAAAACTGGAGCACAGGCAATCCATTTCTCATTGTCTTGACATAACCGACTAAGACACTTGAATTCCTTGTTGGTTTTGTTTAGTTACTGTAAAATTCAAAATGCTGTCCACATGACTGCCTGAGAAAGAGGGTGGAGGTACCTCTATTGACCACATAGCAGTAAGATGACCATAAAGATAACGAAACAGAGTTTACTGTGCTGTTCAAAGCAAGTTGCACTCTCCATTTAAATACTAGGCAAATACCATTCTTGTTCATTACTGTTTTCTTCTTATTGTTTATACAATCAAATCCCCCAAGATTTCTCATAACAGAGCTATTCAAAAGCATTAATGAATTCCAGGCAGGGAGCTGTTATGAAGCCTTTCATTAGACTTTATACATAGCTGGAGTGGGCAAGATGTACACTTAGCAACCTTGATCTGACACATCTCTCCTACGGGTAGGTTAAAATGAAACATTATATGAGACCTGTACTTAGTAAATTCTGTCCATTGGCCTATTTTGACTACTAGTATTGGCTCCAATGAGTGCTTGGAATTACCATAGAGGCAGAAGTGCAGGCACATTTTTAACAGAGAAGGGACAGGAGAAACTATCCAAGAAAACTCCCACTGAGCAGTCAATATGCCAAGCTAAACTATGTTTTAACTCAGAAATATCTTTCTCTGCTCCATGAGAAGTGACACAACTGTCCAGCTGTACACAGTTAAGTGCTGAATGCCAGTGCACACTCAAACATGGATATTCTGTGTTTAAACAGAGGAGTCCAGCCACACTGTACAAAAATACCAACACATTACCATCACCTATTTGTTAATATAAATAAATACACAGAAATCTACTACATTTTTATGGCAAAACCAGCTGACAGACATGTACTTCTATTCCTACTAGGGTCTTCTTCATTTCTTCTCTCTGGTCAATGAAACTACAGTCTGTAGTAACAGATCTTTCAAACAAGGCCAACATGCAGGTAACAGTCTACTATTCATGACAGTAACAAAGGGTTGGGCCATGCCTTTATGCTCATAAGCCACTTCAGAGGTGATGGCCATCCTCTGGCACTAGTCATCTATTCTTTAGGTATATCTGGTTATGGATGAGGAACAGGCAAAAGTCTCAGTAGAGAAGCCACAAATGCAAGGACTGGATGGGACTTTGAGCAACCTTGTCTAGCAGAGGTGGGAGGTTGCAACTAGATGAGTTTTAAGGGCCCTTCCAACCCAAACCATTTTATAACTCTTAAGAGACCAGAGAGGCTGGACAATGTTGCTATATAAGGAGAGGAGGCTTCTATAGATGTGGCAGAAACATGCTGGCACTTCCAGAAGCCTTGGACATAGCATCACTGCTATTTGCTTTCCTATGATTTAACAGTGAACTTTCTTTTCCATGGCTATTCTTCTGGCACAATTCACCCAGCAATAAATTTACAAGAAATTGTAAATACTTATTTTAAGAGGAAACATCTAGGAACTGTACAGGCCATGAAATGCTGGGCCAGCTCTTCAGCTGGTCTAAATTCATGTAGTTCCACTGTCTCCAGTGCCACTATGCAGATGTACGCTGGGCAAGAAGCTGCTTCTCAATGTTACATTTTACTTCAAAGCTCAAATTTTTATCCGCATGAACTGTACAGTTACAAACATGCCACTGGCTATTTTTTTTTTTTTTTTTAGTTTGTGGGGCTTTGTTGGGTTTTGTTTTGATTTTTTTAATTTTATTTAAATAAATTTTTTGGCTCACTTTAGGTATTCTTAAAGCTTATACCAACTATGGCAAAGTTCTGTGGTCTCGTAAAGCTCCACTTCAGCCACAATTAAGCCTTCAGCCAGCAACTGTTTAGTTAAAAGAGTACATATTTCTGGACGTCAAATTCAGCCAATTGAACAGTTGTAAAATTAAGCACTGCATACTCATATCTTGTCCTATAAACGTCCCATACTGCTTGTTATATTCTAGCAGCCGTTAAGCTGTTTTATGGGCACACATCCAACACAAATATGTCACTAAAGATTCACTAAGATGAGCCAATCGTTCAAAAAATATATTTGATTACAAAAGTGAAAGGGTGCAAGTATTATCCCAGGAGATACACACATATATCTATCCCAATTGCCGAAAGATGAGTATTTTGTTTGACACTAATGACCCTCATGAGGGTCACTTTCTGACCTAAGCCAGTAACTTACGCTTGGGAAATACAGAGGCATTAATACATTTCATAAATTGGAGAAACAGACTGAGCCAGTACGATTACATTCATGGAAGCAGACTGAGAAGTTCTGTGTTTAGAAAGAAGAAATGGAATGCCTAAATAGAAAAAGTCAAACCATCAGCTAGGCAACTGTACTGCAGAAAAGAAATAGGAACTACCCTAGCCCAGAGCTGCACACCTCTATAATGTGACACTAAGGAAAAACAAATGTCATTCAGGAATGCATTATGAATATCAGATAGAGAATCACAGAATGTAAGTCAGAGAATGTAATTATTCCATCCTATTCAACACCAGAGTAAGGCTTTGGGTAGAGCACTCTGTCCAGTTCCAGCACCCCTCTAAAAGTGACTGACAGACTGGAAAGAGGCCAGTAAAGATCATCAAGACATAAAGGAGATTTATCACGAGGAACCTACAAGAAGAAGGCTGAAATAGTAGAGATTGTTTAGTCTAGAAGACAGAAGGTGGAGGAGAGACATTGTAAGCCTTCAGATCCATGAAGACTTATAAAGCAGGACAGAGATGAAGGAATAGCAACAATGTGCTTAAGTTTTAGCCAAGCAGAACCCTGGTGTTCTATTAAGATCAAATGGAAAATGCAAGGGATACACTTAAGGAGACTGTCAAGTCTCTGTCATGAGACATTTCAGAACAGGCTAGCAAACACTTCTCAGGTACAGGTAAAGTTGATTTTCCTCCAGAGCTGGAGCACAGGCTCCCCTGATTATTTACAGATGCAATTCTATAAATATATAACATATGCTGCAAACTTATCATAATTTTAAACACAGTTATTCAGACTTAAACCCAGAAGGCATAGCTACACTGCAAAGTTATGACTCAAGTTTATGTAAGGGTATTAAAAAGGGACAAACCAAAACCTCAAGATTCGCCCCGGAAGAAAATACAAACCAAGAGTTTTCTTGGGGTATCTTTCAGATTATCCCACACTCCTTCCCTTTTCTCTCATTTTTTGTCTTGCCACAATCAATTAATGATCACTTTACTTTATCCAAGGCAAAAGAATACTGAACATGTGGTAAATACCTTCAATGCATGACACAGTTCAAAAACTGGGTAAGGTTATACCAGCATCTGTTTTTTGGCAGTGCACAAAGAATGATAGAAAATACCAATTACTCTGGCTATGGATTTGTTGAGACAAATTAAGTAAACTTATGTTATTATCAGTCTGATTTACAGCAAAGCCCCTCAGTCAGTACAAGCAGTATCTCTTCATTGCCAACAGAGGCAGCATCCTAAACACTAAGCAGAAAATGCTGTTTGCTTCAGACCTGACCTACACCAAACACTTGCACATTTTTAAAGGATGGAATGACTTAAATTTATGAAATTCTCATACTCTTGCTGTGTTTAGTCAATCACATATATTCCCCAGTGAAAATCTGAAAGTATGGGTAAACTGGTTTCAAACTTCACAGACTTACGCCTCTTTATAAGATCTTTTCCACCTTCGCAGCCCTTTTAATCTTAGTCGCTTTTGCACCATTGATAAAATCCACACTTCATAAGATTCATTCAATTTTATAAAGAAAGGGAAACCTAAAAGGAAAACTAATAAAATGACAGATGTATGTCCTGTCCTTAAACCATGACAATACAGAACAGGAGTGAAAGCAACTACTCCAGAAGTCAAACAAGGGAACAAAGGAAATTTTTTCTAAATCTGTAGACACCATTTTCAGTCATAAAGAAAGTTATAACTGCCAAAATAAATTAAAAAATAATTAAAAAAAGCAAATCCTTACTGTTATCTGCCCATAAGCCAGCTGTTTTATTCTATAATATCATTTCCCAGCTTTCTGACACTCATACACTGTTCACGGACAAGGAGAGGAATCCTTCCATCTCAGGAACTCTGCTTATTTTTCCTTTTCTCTAAAGAAATGTTAAGCCTTTCTACTGTTCCTGGTTTCAAAAGCCTTCCTCAATCCACCTCTCCCCCATCCTCCCTCAGCGGCCTGGCAGAGCTGGGCTCAGCACCAATCCTTTGGCACATTTAAAACCAATTTCAGTAATGACCTGGAAGTATACACCAAAAGGGTCAATGCTTTTTCAATACAGAATCATAGAATCACAGAGTAGTTTGGGCTGGAAAGGACCTTAAAGCTCATCCAGCTCCAAGCCCCTGCCACAGGCAGGAACACCTTCCACTAGACCAGGTTGCTCTGATCCCCATCCAATCCGGCCTTGAACACTGCCAGGGATGGGGCAGCCACAGCTTCTCTGGGCAACCTGTGCCAGTGCCTCACCACCCCCACAGGGAAGAACTTCTTCCTTTTACCTAACTTGAATCTCACCTGTTTAAGTTTGAACTCATTACCCATTTATCAAATTTATATAAACTTTAGTATATCAGTCCTCAGTTGGAAGGTCACTGGTCAAGATACCAGACTTAATGTTTCACATTTCTGTCTTATCTAGCAACAGGTCTGCGTGCCACCAGATGTTGCAGTGACCTACTCAACAGGGAGCACTGTAATTAACTGTGGATTTGTGTGAATTTTCTTTTCTAGAAGATACCACCTCAGCACTTCAGGACTATTCAGTCTTTGATCAATAAAAGATGTCATTCAAATTGCTGAGACTTGTTGTAACAACTGTTACACACACATATATATATACACACACACATATGTAATACATATTATAGTAACTGTCATAATATTGTTTAGTCTCGAGAAGAGAAAGCTCAGGGGGACCTTATCACTCTCTACAACTACCTCAGGGCAGGATGAAGCCAGAAGGTGGCTGCTCTCTTCTCCCAAGTAACAGTGACAGGACAATAGGAAATGTCCTCCAGCTGCACCAGGGGAGGTTTAGACTGGCTGTTAGGAACAAATTCTTCCCCGAGAGAGTGGTCAGGCATTGGTACAGGCTACCCAGGGCAGTGGTGGAGTCACCATCCTTGGAAGTGCTCACAAACCATGTAGACGAGGCCCTCAGTGGCCTTGGCAGTAGTGGGGAACGGTTGGACTTGATGATCTTAAAGGTCTTTTCCAACCTGGTTGAATCTATGATTCTATGTTGTTACGTCGTTGGTAGCTTCTATTAGTTGCCAACACTACAATGACTTCCTAAACAAATCAAGAGTACATTGCAAGTGGTTTTCAGATTGGTTTAATGAAAGAGTCACCACTGGGCTCTCAAAAATATATCCCTTGGTTACTTCAAGACAGTTTTGAACATGAAAGTAATCGACCACAGACAGTAATGAACCTTGAAATCTGGAGTTACTCAGTACAATGCCAATGAAAAAACTTTTCTCAATGCTTAAACCTCAAGAAGTTGACCAGCACAGACTGTACAGTAAGTCACCTGCAAGGACAAATCTACGGAGAGATCCGGCTTTAACTCTTCTTATTCAGCCAAGCAATCCTGCCTAATAACTCCCCTAGCCTGATTACTAAAATGGACAAAACCACATAGGACGACTGCTGTTTTAGGCACAAACAGATTGATTTGCCAACACAGGAGTTTTATTATTGTCTCCCACAGTGGAATGAAAATGTTACAAGGGGGTTATGGGCTGTAGATACAAATTAAGCTGCTATGCATTGTTACAATAAAATCTGTTCATTTAAACCTTTTGCCAGCCCTAAACCAAACTGCATCAATGCCACAGGAATTTAACCCAATTTCTCAGTTCCCCTGCCACAGCTCTTATGATCACTATCACTGTACTGCAGCCAGAGAACATCTTTTGCTTTCACATTCAGGCTTCTACACTGGATGCTGCTATAAATGGGTAAAAGAATTAAAATGCTCACTCTCTAGCAGGAATTTCTCATGCTTTACAAGCCTCAGTGCTCTTTTTCACCAATTCTTTTTAAAAAAGTTCTTACACTATTATTTGGCACAAAGGCCAAAGCCTGGGTTTTGTCTCTGTTGACTATCACTAATTTATTTGGAATGGAAAAACTGCATGAGGTTAAACAGAACATAAGGGTTCCAGTGAGGAAGCTTGTGCAACATCACTTTACCATCCAAACAGTACAGGAGCCAAACCAAGTCATTCAGAACATGAAATATTTCATCTGATTTTATGTGCAGCTACAGAAGAGGGCTTCCCCTGCATTTTTGCATATGTTTAAATGAAAGATTTTTCATTCAAGAAAACTACTAGGATCATCTGAGTTGATCCTGAAGATAATAAATATGGTTCAAAGAGTTTCACTCAGCAATTTCAGAGCCAAAACTGTAACCCCCATCTGGATATCAGCTCTGGGCAAATATTAAATTATGACTCAGTATGTCTGATTAAATCTCTTTCAATGGCTAATGATCCTCATTCTTAAAATTTCTATCCAGTTTGTGGTCTGAATTGGACTAATTTCAAATTCCAAACAAACTCAATACTCGTATGCTATCTACTGAGGTAATAAAGAATCCATATTGCTAGAAATGTCACTACCTATGGGTATTTTGTAGATACCAAGTAAGTAATTTTTCTTTTAGACAAAGAATATAAATTAACCTCTTAAATGGCTAACTGCAAAGGAGATCTTCCACACCACAGGGCTCTTGTCTATGCTTTATCAGCATTCCTCCTTTTTCGAAGCCCATTTGAATAACTTCAAGATATTACAAGAATTCTGTTCTCATCATACACATTTCTCACCTTGCTTCTCGTAAGGATAAGGCTTTTTCTCCCTATTTCTAAAGTAGTATTTTTAAATTGAATCTGAGGGTTCAACATAATCCAAATCTGCCACAGAATCTACCATACAGAAAACCCCAGTGGCCCTCTGAGCAGTGCACATTCAGGAATCAACACCACATGGATTCTCATACATTGGGAAAATTCCATTGCAGCTACCAAGATTTAACTTTGAAGAGTCCTACTAAAGCTATGACAGGATACGCTGTGCCCTCTTGAACTGCACTGGTAAATATAATTGTCTACATAGAAAGCGCACACATTTTTAGCACATATTTGTCATATGTAACCATACACTGATAAGACTGATTTGCTCAGTGGAGTGGAGGTTATGTATACTTGCTAAGCTTTTATTCACTTGTGAGGCAGTCCTAATAGTAATATTATCCCCTTACTGCTGGCTCCGTACAGATCTGACCCATGCAAAATTGTCACTGCAGTAAGACCCTGTCTCTTTGGGATCTGTAGATCACAAAGAAATATGAGAAGGATCCCGTGCTTCCCTGTGTCTCTATGCCACCCTCTGTACTGGAAGTATTTTAGCACTGTCAGTAGCATAAATAGGTCTATGGAATGTGTGCCTCTTGTCCTGTCACCATGAGCCCTTGTGAGTATAGTAACTACCTGTTACACACTAAGACAGTCACTAAACATACACTGTGTTCCCAAGTTAAATAGATTGCCCCAGATTTGAAAGAAATAAAAGAAGAGAGGCATCAAGCAGAGGAGAACATGTTTTTCTAACTCTCCTGCTGCTATACTATACCCATACCTGAAAAATCAAGATATGCAGAGCAGATCATAGCTGAGTCAGCAGGCTTTGGTTCAGAGCCCTCATGAGACTTGCATCACACCAGTTTGCAAGAACTCTGCTATTAAACAATCATTATTTCATGTGAGTGCATGAATCTGTATGCTTATTTAGTTTTTCTAATACTACCTATTTAAGAGAAACCTGCCATCACTAGCACTGCCTTCTCCATGAAGTTGTATACTAAACATTCCCTTTGATCTCATGTGGAAATGGTCAAAGCCTGGTAGTGCTTTTTTCCTGCTCATATTTTAGCTAACAGTCAATCCAAAGGAAAAGTGTAATTTTTCCCACAGACTTCTACTGCCCTCTGTAGGATTATTTTAAATTAAATAGTAGGAATAAAGTAGAAGGAAAAACAAAAAAGGAAGTGTGTAAGGCTGTCATATTACTGTATCACTTCATAAACACACTGAAGATGGCATATTAGTAATGTTTCCTACAGCTTTGGAAGTTCAGGGATTTTATAGACTGTGGATCCAAATCAGAAAGTAATAAGAATATTCCCATACAATGTTAAGAGACTTCTGAGATTTCAATATGAAAACTGAGGGCCTGAAAATCAGTGCAGACAGTGGATATACGAGGGTGTTCATAGCCAGTCAAAAATCCCCTCAATTCTGCAGAACTCCAGGCTGCTTTCAAAAGCATTTCTCAAAAGACTCTGTATTGTGTACAGCTAAGCACAACACTGAAATATGTTCATAGGAAGATCGATTCTATGAGAGTCTTTATTGAGGTTGTATGCTTCAATACTGAAGTTTGATTCCTGATACTACCTCGGACACAATTCTACTCCTTGCCATGGACAAAAAAAAATAGATGTCTTTACTCTGAATTGCACTGTTAAATAAAATTTGGCTGGTTTTTACTTAGCAATTAGATTAGACATGGCAACGTGAACCCTCAATATAACCAGTAACTCATAATTTACATACAGGCATAGAAACACAAAGTTCATTTTACACATTCATACATTATACACATGATAATTTGAACTTGTAATCATGAATTCAGCAGTGACCTTGGGAGGTGGCTGATGTTTCTCATGATACAGTATGCTTGTGGTCCTGCTTTTCGCTGGAATAGTTTATTTTCTTCCTAGTAGCTGGTACAGTTAAAGGACATCAAAGGATATGAAAGTAAACCAAAGGTATACTTACATACACATGGACTATAGAACTTGTGACAATTCAGAAATGAGTTACAAAGCTCCATATTTACCCTGGTGTATGAAGGGACTACAATGACATCGAAAACCACAAGCCTGGGTGTCTCATTATTTCCCCACAATCCAAAACTGCAATTAGACTTAAAAGTTGCATTTTTCTTTAGGAAAAAGAAGCCTCTAACAGCAATTACACACATTCAAATACCTTGCCTAGAATGTTACTGCAATTATAAACAGTCACCTTCTACTAGACCAGGCTGCTCCAAGCCCCATCCAGCCTGGCCCTGAACACCACCAGGGATGGGACAGCTTCTCTACGCAACCTGTGCCAGTGCCTCACAACCCTCACGGAGAAGAACTTCTTTCTTATATCTAATCTAAAGTGTACCACAGCATGTTATTATTTTATGATGTAAGGAATGAGGGCACTGAAATTCCTGTAAGTTTGGGGGGAATATCACATATGAAGCATGGGGTTAACTACAAGAAGCAAGTTAAGTCTATTACTCCACAACCTTAAAGAAGACGTCCATAGGACTGAACTAGGTGTCTAAGTCCTCCTTATTAAAGAAGGCCCATCTCTTCTCCACATGTTGAAACTGGTGTCAAACAGCATGTAAAGATTCAGAAGGTAAAATAAAATACTGAAGACACAATGTAAAGCTGTAAAGCAAATATACAGTGGGGAAGTGAGACTTGTAGCTTTTCACGTGCTCCTTTGTTAGGAGTAGGTACAAATCTCAAAACAAATGTGCATACATCCAAGAATCTGTTGTTTTTATGTAATAGTGTAAAATTCCTTTCGATGTTACAAAAATCCTTTCCCTAAGATTTCTGGAAAAGCAGTGGTCTCATAATTAGTTAACGGAATCTTTCAAAAAATGTAGGTTATTTATTTTTCAGTAGCTATTCCTCTATGCTCCACTGACTGTCCTTCTCATTTCTGATGTATTCTGTTCCAATTAGTGCACTTTCATTGCCACAAGACACAGACGATTGACTAATAAGATTATGCACATTTGGAGGGAAAGGCCACAGATTAATAACAGATGAAAATCACAACCTACTTTGCAAAGAAATAATTCAAATACAATGCACCGTAGGCTACCTGCTATCACAAAGTGACCCCTCGTGCCAAAACACTCTGCCAAAGCAGGCAAATTTCCCTTTCTCCCATTTCCTTCTCCAAAAACATGCAACAGAGCTGATACTGATTCAAGAAATGAAAATTTACCAAGACTGGCACACAACATGGTCATGGGAGTCTCACTTCCTCAGGCAAAATACAGGATATGGGTCAGAAAACTTGAATTGTCCTAGCACTCTGACAATCAACTTTGGCTGGCAATGTTACAATTAATTTAAAGTAAGCCAAAAATTTGTCAGACCAACTGCTTTTGTTTCTCATGGATGCAGACCAACTTTGTGTCATGATTAAGCAAAGTTCAAGTTCTACTTACATAAGCTCTCATTTTATTTATTTTTTTAGGACTATAATTTATGACTGGAAATTCTGACCAGAGCAGAAGTTTGAGTAATAAATGCAACTTATGTAGGCTGTCAATGTGAACCCCAACCTTGTTTCTTTCAGTCATTTGTAATATTCATAGGAAGCAGATGATGTTGCATGCTTCTTCAGCAACCAGTTTCTCTTTCTGAAGAGATGGATTACAATGAAGAATGAGGGTTCACAGAACAGTCTGTGTAAAAGCAGCTGATATTTAAGTTACTCAGTTGACAAATTATTGTTATTTCTCTGTGTGTGAGGAGTTCTTTTCTTTCTTCTCTTCTTTTTAAGACTGAAACCAGCACTTTACTTTCCTTATTTAGTAACCTTGGTAAACTGAGAGAAAGCCAAGACAGCTGAAGTTCTCTCTTCAATGCAGCCTAACAGCAGACCACCTATATATAGGTTGGGATCATAGAATCCTATCACAGAATCGGAAGAGACTTTAAAGCTCATCCAGCTCCAACCCCCTACCATGGGCAGGGACACCTTCCACTAGACCAGGTTGCTCAAAGTCCCATCCAACCAATCATCTAGGCAACCAACATATGCTTCAGGATGAAACACATCCAACACTGCTTCTTCCTAATCCTGTAGCTAGAGGATATGATCAAAAGAGGAGAATACTGACAAGGAGATAGAGGGAGGCTGGAAAGATGTTACACAGGAAAACAAGGTTCCATTAGTTCTACTGCTCATGCCATATCTTGTAAGCTTTTTCTTTGAACTGAAAGCCAGATCCAATTCAAATTTAGAGATGACTGTTACATGCTGATGTTACAGTGAAGTCATTACTCCTTGCAGAGTGTATGCTTCTGAAACAGTAAGCATGGATTGTCCCTGCCCATGGCAGGGGGTTGGACCTAGATGATCTTAAGGTCCTTTACAGCCCAAATTGTTCTATGATTCTATGATTTACCAAGGTAGAATGTTGCTACTTTATTAGCACATTATGCTAATACATTATGTTATAATATAATAATTATGCTATTCAGCTGTGAACTTAATTTTCTTCTTAAAGTAAGTCTGATCAGGGTGATTCAGAATGTCCTTGGAGGATGCTGAAGACCCTCCATTGCCATCATCACAAGATGACATTTGGGGCTGTAATGGTTAGATGGGGTAGCATTCCAAAAATCTAATGACATACATAGAGAACAGTTTCTAGACAATGGAAAAACACAATGTTCTGAAAAGAAGAAATGAGCATGAGAACCACAGGCAAGTTGAACCAGACCAGTACTTTTCCATCAAGCAAAATCCTCATTACTGTTAGCAGAAGTTATGCACAGACAAGGAGGCTGAAGCCTAAAGGCTGTGACTGCCAAGTCACTGTAAGAAGATCTTCCTGAAATTGAATGCTGATCTCTCTCTGCAAGCACAATGACTTTGTCAAGGATACAGAATTAGCTGCCAGCCCACGGCAACCATTTGACTGCACCAGACTTAGAGTGATTTGCTCAGTTCTCACCAGCCATATCCCCCAAAACTTCACTGGTAAATGCAGCATTATAGAGCTCAGAGCTACAAATTCAATCTAATGAGTGCTGTCAGATTACTAGCTTAGTGAGGGGACACAAAGTCAGTAAATGTCATTCAAAAAAGCACCACTTCAGACAGAACACAGTACTTGGCATTTCTGATGCACTGTCCTAGACACAGTTCCACTGCAACATTTATTAAGTTATTAACATGTTCCTGCCTTGAAATCCCATGCTATACAACTCTTGAAATGAGATTTAAATCATGCACTTTTATAATTTACAGGTTCTTCCACAAAAGTGCAAAGCAAATGGTACTATTTATCATATAAAACTACTGAAGCAATCTTTAGTGGTCATTTTCCACTCCTGTCAAACTACTACTTAAAATGTCTTATTTTTTGATTAATACATTCCTCCTTAGCTGTGTTTGAAGCAAAATGAAAAACTATGTTTTCTTTGAACCTATTTTTTGCACGTACTTTCAGGACAGCAAGCCACAACTTCAGCTACATTAAAGGAGGAATATACCTTTCTCAAGAAAAGCCAGCTAGTTTTTGGACTGTAAATGTCATGTTTACAACACATGTCCTTGAGACAGTCTTACAGCTCGTGGACCTGACTGGAAAATTCAATTTCACCTCAAATGAAGTCACTATAAAGAAAAATCAGAGGATGCCAAAATCTCAATTGCTTACCTTTGTCATTGCTACTTGTTGGTGTTGGAAGGGGAAGTCCAGGCTTAGATTTGTCATAATTGTTAAAGCTCTGGCTGCGTCGACTGTTGGCACTAATAGAACCACGAGCTTTGGCCTCACTGCCTGCAGCAGACACCCTCGTGGTTGGGCCTGGAAGTCTGATGAAAGAATTACAATATGATTAAATATATTTAGGAAGCAGTCTGGGTAAGAAACTGTGGAATACCATGCATAAGCTGAAAAGAAAAGGATAAGTACCACAACTATATACTTATAAGAGTCTTTGGGTTTTTGTAAGAACAAATCAAAAAATCATCCCTGATGAAAAATATACATCAAACAAGCTATAGACTGAATTGGTTTCCATCGGAAAAAAAACCCTTCTGAACCAAAATTGATGGTCACTTACTCTTAAGTCCCATGAATCAGAAACAGTTCAAGAAAATTCAGTGGTATCACTGGTACAAGATTAAGGCTACGTGGGACGTTACTGTTCTTAAACCAATCACTGGGCACTTCGTTATTTGCCAGACACATCAGGCTACCCTTCTTTTGGAAATAACAGTGAAGAACTCCCTTGCACAGACATCTCTGCTCTGAAAGCTACAGAGCCTAGCACCCAAGACCCATAAAACTTAAACTTGATTTAATGATTTGAGCCTTCTAAAAATTATTCAGAGCTTAAGTGCTTCCTCTTAGGGCAACCACAATATTGGTGAGCTGGTGTAAGCCTCTGGTTTAAACTGGGGCAATCTCTTTCAGCATTTGCTTACTGTAGCCTGTATTTACAAGATTTAGGTAGGAAAAAAGAAAATGTAGTTATGATTCTGCCATAAGCAGACAAGGAGGGATAGTACTTTCATGCTTTTTGGGCAAAAGGGGAGGAGGAAGCCTCTTCTAAAAAGCCACTGGCATTGCTTCTCAAAACAGTGTATGTGCTTGAGTCCTTCAAAGTTCATACATTTTCATGTTTGTACTGCATTTCATGCACTAATGAATCCGTATTTCTACATACCAAATAGATGAAATACATTAAAAATTGAAAGATTTGGTAGTTCAAGAAGAGAGGGAAAAAGCTCACTGCTTTGAAAAGCAAGGATATTACATTAAAGACTAGAAAACAGAACAAGTTCACATCTCCTACAGTAGAAGATAGAACCAGTACACATTTCCTACAGTAGCACTGAAAGGGACTGTTCTTTGCCATCTTTACGTTTTCTGTATGGTAGAATCTTTTTAAAACCTCTTTATATAAAACACAAAAATCCAGCTTAAACAACTTGTGCCAGTAATAGGCTAAAATGAAGAAATTCCAATTGTCAGAGAGAATGGGGATGCAACCAGCCAAATCACTGTTGTTTCTCTGGGAAGGAACTGAAGCCAGGAAGAAGTCTGGCAAGGCTTCCTAAATAAACTGACTTCTTCAAGACCAGTGAAGAAATAAGGAAATATGAAAAGAAGCATAAAGGAAAAGAGCAAAAATGTCAGCAGCTGCATGCGCATGCTTGCGAAGCTCAAGAGAAGGTACAACATAAGGGCATCATTCAAATACAAACCCAAAAATTAATTTACAAACTCAAACCACCACATATCTGGCACAGCACATCATGGTTCTGAGGTTGACTTTGCTGAAGCCTTTTAGATAAGCCCCTCAATTTATACAGCCTTTTTCAACACCAGGGGGTGGTAGAAAGTTGTACATACTCATCATTGCAGCACAGTGCAAATGAGAACACCCCAGAGACACTTCATCAGCTGTAGACTACATGGGAAAAAGCAGAGACAAACCAGGGGCAAACACTGTTCTTGGGAACTTGGAAGTCACCAAAACGTAAAACTGAAGCTCATCAACAGTTGGTTTTTGGCTTTTTTTTTAATAGGAAATGAGCTAGGTTTCCTACAGGTAGGAAGACCTGGGGAGACCTTTTAACAGCCTTCTATTGCCTAAAGGGGCCTACAAGAAATCTGGAGAAGAGCTTTGGACAAGGGTCTGTAGGCACAGGACAAGGAGCAATGGCTTTAACCTGACAGAGGGGGAACTGAGATGAGATCTTAGGCAGAAGTTTTTCCCTGTGAGGGTGGTGAGGCACTGGCACAGGTTGCCCAGAGAAGCTGTGGCTGCTCCATCCCTGGCAGTGTTCAAGGCCAGGTTGGACGGGGCTTGGAGCAACCTGGTCTAGTGAAAGGCGTCCCTGCCTGTGGCAGGGGATGGGAACTGGATGAGCTTTAAGGACCTTTCCAATCCAAACCATTCTATGATGCTGTGATTCTATGAAGGAGCAGAAGATACCTCACCCAAAAGTTTTTACCCAGTGATAAAACATTTTGAGTACAGGCCAACCATTGCTGGAAGGCTACTAGAGCTCCAAGTACTGTGAGGGGAGTTTTCTAGCAGGGCTTGACAGGAGGGAAGGGATAATGTTCTTGTACCAGTGGGTAGGAAAAGGCTCCCACTCACACCCGCACAGGTTTTGCAAATCTGTCATATTTCCAAGAAAATAAAGCTACTCAAACCATGTGACCACTCAAAAAGTGGCAAGTTTTCAATTCAAGTCAGTGTTGTCACTGCTAATAAAAACACACTGAGAATAAAAACCATACGTGTTAAAAACACTCTTGAAGAAGATCTCATTTCTCTTAAGATTTCCCTGCAGTCTGCAGTTTAACTGACTGATTTTAAGCCCCTGTTTTTGGTATTAAGCCAAGATATTTCACAGCGGTGCCTGTGAAATCAAAGGGGAAAAAAAATAGGTTCAGGGAGATGTTTCTAACTTCCTACTATGAGAGACAAGTACTGAGCTTGGAGAATACTCTCCTTACTGCTCTTTACCACCTCTTCTAGGCAAATACCAACTGTCAAGCCATAACTGTGATTGAGGGAGAACATGAAAAGGAACCATGGAGCATTTTAACAGGGTTATACTGCAGATCTTTACTGCTGTCATAGGAGTAGATGGAGAAAATAAATCCAAATTATACAGCAGAACTCCATACAAACTTGTCAAGCTGAATAAAAGTAGTAAGTAACAGTTCACAAGCGTCATAAAACCAGTATAATTTACCAATGTAAAACTATATAAAAATTCCTAGCAAAACATCTTACTACATGACAGTGAAAGTAACCATGATTATCAACCACTTTTATAACACAGCAATCCTTATGATGACTGAGATGAGATGATCATATGACCTGACATGCAAGTCATGCTGGGATTCAGGCAAAAAAACAAAATACCCATTAATCATTTTAAAGGAGATCAGAAGTACTCAGCTTCAGAGCACTGGGGAGTGCAGGAGCTCTGATGAGGCAGACCCACATGGTGCTGTTCAGGCTCACACTGTACACATGATGCTCTCCTGACTAGCTAAGCCACTGGCCTGATCATAATGGTTTCAATAAGGCAGATCTAAACACACTGGGGAGAGCTAAACACAGCAGGGAGAGAACTCCCAGAACCATGTTTTGTTCTCAAAAGCAAAAGCTGATAAGGACAAGAAAACCAAATTATTTTCTTGCAGCCCAGAATGCATTCCACACCTTGAAGAAAACCCAAACCAAATAATAACAAAAGAATGAAAATACATCTCATCCTTCCACATTGCAGCTGTCTGTAAAACAGCCTAGCTATAAGCTATTTTCAACAGGAACCCTAAAACATGCAGCCAGAAATATTGCAAAAGGGTTATTCATGCTTTGCAGAAGATGAAGAAATGCTAACCTAGAGGACTTTTTCTGACCAAGAGAGAATCGGATGACTTTACTTTGAGATGAGTCCCTGGGTGATGCACTGTGACAGGAAAGAAAAAGTGGAAGATAATATTGAACAAAGGAAGTTTGGTTTTTTTTCTTTTTAAGCCACTGAACTTAGTAACCAGTTGTAGGGAGGACAGAGCCTTTATGGATTTCACAGGATAAAAAAAGCACTTCTTGCCCAAGTATAACTTCAGGTCAAAGCTCCTCCAATCTGAAATGAATTAATTTTTATAGATTAATGAACATGCAATTTTGCACGGAAACCTCAACTTTACCACTCTCATCCTTCTCAATCTTTCATTACATGTGTTTTCTGCAGAATCTGAGCCAATTAACTTTAGTATATACTAAGACATTTAAGATCTTCAGGTTAGGTATTTTCCAATTTAAAACCCAGCACAATCCACACAATGCACATCGAAGCAACATTCAAATGGTCCCGTAAGTCTCTGTATATTTTTGATAAAAAAGTTGCAGAAATGTTTAAATACATCTTTGTTTTACTGTACTTACTTCCTGTACAAGTTTATACATACTATAGCAACACTATGGTTTTCAATTATATGAAAATAATGTTTACATCCAAAATGAGCCTGATTCATGAAGACAGATATAAGGAAAAAACAAGCTCTGAGTAGTCTCACTTGGAAGACTTCATTTAAACTGCTTATATCACTTACAGAGCAGCACTTAAGCTGGTGTTCACCTTATTATATGTTATTTTAACACAAGCCATAATTTGAGATTTATTTAAAAAAAAGCCTTCATAATTTAGCAATTGTGCAAATATGGCTTTAGCCTTTAATCCTGCTCACTTCTCCCCACTAAAACCCTCACTCTTCTAGCAGTGGAATGGTCAGATAAGGAGGAGGATGTGCACGCATTCATGGTGGTACTGTCATAAATTGCTTTTATTTTAACCTGGAAAGAGCACCCCTATGATTAAAGACATTCAAGGGACAAAGACCCCCTCTATTTATCTGTATTCTGATCTAGGAGCAAGAAAATTGTGAAAATCATTTTTCATGTAAGCCAGCAGTGATTATTTTTGACCAATAAGCCTACACTTGATTTTGACTGTCACCAACCATGATGAGCTCCATTTCTTTTACCACTGCTGGAGCCTTCCACTTCTTAGTGAGAACTGAAACTCTTGTGAATTGAGAACCAAAGCTGTTTTTCAGATGCCCAAAGTCTGTATTCTGTAATGGCAATGATATATGTGCTTTGCTAGTAAAAAGAAGCAAAAGGAATACTGATAAAATACTGTGGTGACTTGGTCTAGTAGGTATTTTACACCCATTGCATTGCCTATTTCCAGCACAGAGAACATATTTAAGCACATCTGATTTGATTTCCAAAGATGTGAAGTCAATTGCTACCCAGTATTCAATTTCTAACACTCTTGAGTTGAACTGAAGAAAGAAGTTTCTTTGGCTTTTGAAGCCCTTTAATAAGAAAAAAAAAAGAAAAGAAACAATGAAAAAGAAAAACAAACAAACAAACAAAAAAACAATTTAAAGGCAATTTCCCCACCTGGACTGCATTTCTGGTTGTGCTTTGAACTGGTGCACAGCTTGTGGGGACTGCTGGCACGGAGTCTGGAGTGATGCTGGGACCTGCTGCTGCAGTACCCCAACCTGGCACTGGGATGGAGGCCCTGCTTGCTGGGATGGAGGCCCTGCTTGCTGGGATGGATGGTGTACTTGCTGTTTCTGTGGCTGCTGTTGCTGTTGCTTGTATCGAGATAAACTGAAGAAAAGGCCCAAGATGGCCTTTAGGTTCCCATTCCTGATTTCTGTAAGGCAATGTTCAGAAGTCAGTCATCAGCAACCACTCATGACTGTACAGCAGGTCAGCCACTGCACTCCTCATAATGCTGGGTGAACCAAGTTCCTTTAGGATATGACCAACAGCACAGTGTACGTGATTTGTCACTCCTAAATTTGCACAAGGAGGAGAAACTACTCAGTTATATCACAGTATTATATAATTTCTGGAGTATCAGACTAATTGTTTCCATAACGAAAATCTGATACAACTTTTGCCCTAGGAAGTATGACTACAGGGTAAAGTAGCTGCATTAAACCAGATAATTACCTGTTTGATACTATCACAAGCCAATAAAGAATGGATATCCAATGGTACCAAATAGATATCCAAGGTACCTAAAGATAGTTTGACAGTGAATGAATAAACATTTCAGTTCCTAAAAGCCATCCTGCTCTTCTATGCAATACCAAATGTGGGGATGTAAAACCAAATAGAAATACAAAGGACATGTATCAAAACATGCAGTTAACTGTTTTATCTTAATTAATATGCAAGAGCACCAACTCAGGCTAGCAGACAACCTTAATATTGACTTACCTTTTTAGCATGTTTAAATTCCTAAATTAAAAAGTGAATTCAAAGCGCTACATCAAACAGCTGAACTCTTCCATGCACTGTATAGGCCACCCAAACCAATAAAACTTACTGCTGCCCTTTGCTTTTAAATCCCCCTCCATGGATTAGTGCAAGAGGGGAAGAAAAGGACATCTGCCAAGTGGCCAGTAGCCAAGTACAAAGGTGAGAACCAGAATTTCGATTTCTTTCCTCAGTTCTGGCTTAAAGGTTGCTCTGAGTTTGTGATGGGCCCTTTATTCACTCTCCCGGCCACATTTCTGCTCCCATTGTTCATCTTTGCTGTGTAACGAGCTTCTCTTCTTAACCCCAAGCCCTTTACACAACAAATCTCAGGTTCATGGCAAAATTTTACTCCGCTTTCTATACCAGCTTCCAGCTTTGGTCTTCTTTTCTACCCATGCCTCAGTGTACCTCTTCTTCCCACATACTAACCTAATGTATACTTCCTCCCTTCCTTAATTTTGTTTTGGCTCGTGCCCATCTCCCCAGAGACTCTTTCACCAGTGGTCCTGGTCATTACCCAGACCCAGGATATTCCCCTCCTTCCCTCTCCTGTTCCTGACTGAATCTCTTCACCCATTTTTGCCTCCCTGTAGCCTAGCCGCTTCCCCAGTGCTCTCTCCCATCACTACCCCCCATTCTCTTGTTAAATGATTATAAATCCCAGGGCCCTTGAACTTGAATTTTTTGTCTTCCTTTGTTTTCTTAGCCAATTTTAGTCTTGTCCTGAATAGTGGGGTCCCAATGACTCCTGCATGTTTTCCCTTTCTGCAGTCCACTCTTACTCCCATACAGTGCCATGCCTCAAACCCAGACTTCTGCCCTGCCAACCAGAATATGCATCAGACAGGCTCCTTCTCCAATCCACCTGTGGTTAATTAGGGAGGACAGGGATGGAAGTACATGATAAAGTAAAACATACACAAAAGACAGCAAAGCACAGTAAAAAAACCATTCTCTTTATCTTCATCAAAGAACTCATGGGAACTGTAAGGAAAGTAGCACTTAATCACAGGCAGAAGCAAAACCAAACAGACTCAGAGGCACTGGGAAGTTTAACTGCACAAATACAGGCCAGAAGATAAAAGAAACTACCATGGATCTGCATGCTTAAACTTTATGCACTGGAAATGAGGGCCTGATTTTCATGTGAAGTGAGAGGTGATTCTACAATAATCTACCTAAACCTGTTGCTCTCTATGGCTGTTTATCTTCTGCTGTATTTATCAGAAAAGTAACCTGCTTTTGACATTTTTCTGAGGTGACCAAAAAAGAATAATCAAACAAAAAAACAAGTTTCAAAAGAAACAGTCTCTTTCCCTCTGGATTTTAAGCAAAATACTTCAAACAGGATTTTGAGAGGCAATTCTGTTCCTCTTATCTTAAAGACATACTGAGGTAATGCACTTGGAGCCTGCTCTTTGTACAAAAAGAGTATTTCAAAGAGTATTTCAACCTCACTGGACTCTGCCCATTGGGGCAGTCTCAACTGCTTCCTGCTTCAAGTCCCCTCCAGTCCATGCCTCAGCTTAACTCTGTGTATTAACTTGGATTAAGGATAAGCATGTCACCTACCCATTTGAAATTTGGAGCTCAAAATGACTGTCATGTATATTGGAAATAAACACTCTCAACATTTGAGAGGAAACTGGAATTTGGTTTGTTGGAGAATCCCCACCATTCTACTCTTTGGAAATTTCCCTCCTGGAATCAATCCATCCCTGCTTGTTTCCCCTGCAAGCTACAACTTCCACCACTGCAGCTCACCCAGAATCTTTCTCTGTCTTCACAAAAATACACTGGATTTGGTGGAAATTGGGGAAAAAAAAAAATCAGCTGAGGACAAAGAAAAGGTAAAGAAAGGTCTGCTGGACAGACTACGAGAGAAATGTTATCTGATTCCTCTAAGACTTGTGAATGAAATTCCTGTAAATCATAAACTGCTCACTGTGTACAGAACACAGATTGAAGCAAACCAATGAAGAAGAGAAATAATCTATCACTGTTACTTCATCAAGCTTGATCACACCTGCTTTTTAAAAACTTATTTTATATCTGATACTGTAAAGCACATGGGACTAAAAAAACCCCAGAACTAGTTTACATAGACCAGACTGGTTAGCCAAACTGGCTAGCAGGAGTACAAAATAAGAATCACTGCATACTCCTTAGCTTAAGGAAGAAAAATGCATGAAATAATTAACTCCCACACCACACATTAGATTGGCAGGCATGATTTGATAATTAAAGAGCAATTACTTGAAGACTGTAGATAACTGTACTCAATATGGCATACTCAGAACCTGGCAGCATGGGAAGTGTCCTACTCACGTACACTTCAAATAACACTGTGGGATAGATGTGCTGCAGAAACAAAAAATACCACCCTGACACTGGAAAGGACCTAAAGGACCTAAAATGGAGGAACTGCAATACTGCAGAGTGTGTACACTGAAATTCATTTACCTACAGAAGCAGGAATGTAATTTCAGAGGCAAAAGTCTACACTGAATTGTGTTGTTCCAAAGTCTAGTGAGACATTTTATTTCATCACTTTATGGCTCCATGATTTGTTCAGCTGGTTGTTATCCAGCTAATCTGTTACCCAGAAGAGGTGCAGCTGCCTACCTATGACATCAATTAAGAGTTTCTACTGCACATTTATGCTCTCCATAACCTCCAAAATCTTTGACAGTGAGGAGGTGTTGTGTGAAGGGGGTCAAGTTTAGCTGAGCAACTGCAATTCCCATAATCTAAAACCCACCTCGGTGTGGAAACAAGTTTAGGAGCATGGGTTTGGAGAGACAGCTCAAAGCGCTGGGCAACAAAAAAACTGCAGCAAGAAGACAATTTTCCAGCATCACCATAGTTTTCTTTAGTAGCTACAAATGAAGATTTAAAATCTTGGGAGAAGGGAATGACTTTTTGCCTCTATGTTGTTGAGGAAGGGGCCTGTCTGTAGCATATTATGGTCATCATCAGTAACTGCAGATCCATGGGATCTTCACTGCATAAATCCAGAAAAAAAATAAAAAGACTATGTATAAAGTGGCATGCACATATCAAAGCAGTGGTTTTTAACACTGGAAGCATGAGACACATGAAGTCCCAATTTATTTCAACATTTAGGAGTTGTCCAAATTCCAATTTTGAATCATGCACTTCCCTCCATGCTAAAACTGCGCTAGTGAAAAATACACCTTCTCAAGCAACCCAAGTGAGAATTCAGCATTTATTCCCATTTGGAAGTAATCACAATCTACTCCTTCCTCTTAGATGAGGAGTTGCCAGTGAAGTAAACAATCTGCAGTTGACCTAGCAGGTCTTGGCAAGTTGTGCAAAAACACTGGCGTGTTTGGTTACAGCACTCTTCATTTTCAGTGATTCTATGTTCTCTCTTGTTCAGTTTCCCCCTCCTTCCACAGCAAGTTAAGGAGCAACTGAGAACAGAAATTGAACTGATTGTTGAATTCAAGACTTTGTATTTTATAAAATCTATTCCTTCTCTCCGCACTCCAGCTGTCACTTTTTCCTCAATTTAGTGGTAGAGTTAGCAAATTCCTATGATGGCAGCAAATGTTACAGGTATGTTCTTAGCTTCTGTAAGATTTAATATGTTAATACCTAGATAGTGTAAAAGAAAGGAAGACAGACAAATTCAGCTAAGCCGTGGGATACACCCTCCTGAGTCTGCCCTGTGACTTGGTGGCAGAACAATGACTATTCATCATGCTGTCCCTAACCCAGTGTGAACAATGCTACACTTAACTTTGCACACCCAGACACTTCTCTCATCAACTAACATGCCGAGATTTTTAGATTTTGCATCATATCAAGACAGGTAAATAATGCAAAATTTATTATATTTTTACAATAAGCACATGTCAGATCAAAGTCAAAATTGGATTTTACAGCAAAACCAGTTGCATTTTCTTTTTAATAATTTCCTGGTAATCAAACTTTCTGCTGTAAAAAGTTTTAGCTCCTAATTTCTTTTCTTGACATGAGAATCCTTCTTATTCTAACTGAATTATCGAGGCATAAAATGCAGGCAGTAGTTGGGGTGTCCACATTAAAGCTCCTCTTTGGAGAAAAATATTTGTTATTGGTGTTCTAACCCAGCTTAAGGACACACCACAGAAAAAGACAACTAACGTTCAAGCCTCCTCCTCTACTACTAGTTGTGGCATATTCAAGTTAGAACATGTACTAAATATCTGCTACTTTGCTTTCTGTGCTTACAAACCACCTCAAAATTAGTGAAATTACATTTCAATTACACATTTTTGAAGTGGCTTCTAAGACCTCACAGACTAGGATAAGGTAGGAGGCTTTCTTTGGAGGACAGCAAGGAATTCTCAAAGCCATTTTACAAATTGTCAAAATGCAATTTTAAATTGTAATATTTAATACCTTTTAAATATATCAATTTTATTAACTAGAAATGCATAATATATAATAATATAGTAATTTAATAAAAGTTTTAATTTTTTTTTATTTTTAATGTCATGTATGTATGTAAAAGCTGTGGACATGCTGGTTTAAATATAAAGATCATCCCCAGTGGTTATCTGGCATACATTTGATACGCATCTACCACTGATAAGGGAAAGGCTGTTTCAGCTCACACTTTGAATCACTGTCATAAAATGCATGGTGCTGGTTTTGGATTTGTGACTAAACCAGTGCTGATAAGGAACCAGTGTTTTGCCTATTGCTGAGCAATACTGGCACGGTGTCTACTTGCGGGACATGGTGAGTGATTGCCTTTGTATCACTTGGTTTGGTTTTAGTCCTCTTTCCTTCATTCATTAAACTATCTTATGTGTTGTCTCACTCCTCCTTTTCCTGTTCTCTCTCCCATCATGCTAGGAGTGAGCCCACCACACCTACACATCCTTGCTTGCCTTCCTTGTTTGAGCCACAGGATTTCTTCAGAGGAAGAAAACATGCCTCTAACCATAAAGGCAATGAAGGATACTTCTTCAGGTAAGAGAATAATTGAAGAATGAGAAAATCATGTCTCTCTCAAAAAGCAAACAACTACCAGCAGTTCACTTTAAACATCTGTAAAATGTAAGATTTACACTCTGTAAAATGTAAAATTTAAAATCATATAATGACATTATTCTGTACTGTGCCCATTACAGAACTTAGATGAGAAATTTCTAGGATTTTTAACAGACAGAAACAAAGAAGTGACTGAATTCCAGTACAGTCTCACTGACTATTTTTACAAGTCAGCTTTGTGGAAATTACATACGTATTTTACCTCCCCCTTTCTTTGGGGGAAAAAGAGAAGACTGCCAAAAATTTAAATTATCCACACTAATCTCCCATGACACTCCATGTTCTGGTTGCAACCACAAGCAGTAATTCAGGTTTCTCATTTAAAACTGAAATTTTAAGCCACCAATGGACTCACCTTCTGCTGACAGCCCCTGGATGTTAATTCCCTTAGCAGCCAAGAAACTCAGGCATGCATCTATGTTTTCAATCTGTTCAAGAACAAATAAAAAATCAGAGAGACACGAAGAGGAAATGCATTGTAATAACTGTAATATTTTCTCTGCCCACCACCCTCTATTTGCACCCAGTGTTTGTACCACATCAAAAGTCCCTTTGCTCATTCTGTGGAAACCATAATGTGAAACCTCCTCAGTTACTAAACTGATTACTGCGTGGGTCGGGACTTTCTGTTATTTGCACTTGCATGAAGCAAGTTAGTTAATACTCTAACCACTGCAGGCGATCACTACGTATCTTACTAAGGGTCAAGGATGTTATGCCAGGATTTTCAACCTACAGTAAGCACAACAAACATGAAACCGAAAATAAACCTGGGGGCCGCATTTGCTTGAGAAAGCAGATTGCCACTTGCTCTTCAGTTGACAGCTGGCAGAAGTTTCCACAAATCACGAAAGCAGTCAACTATAAAAACTGTAACCGGAAACCCCAGCTGGAATCCAAAATATGTCTACTCGTGACATTTGCCGTGTGTTGAAAATGACAGACAACTGCTTGGTCACTATGGGGCAAATCCTGCCCTTCAGAGACATGGCACAAAGGTACTAAATCGCATGGGATCAAACTCATTCTAACCAGGTAGGGTCTCCTGGTTGCCCAGAGAAGTGGTTAATGCTCCATCCCTGGCAGTGTTCAAGGCTAGGCTGGATAGGGCTTGGGTGACATGGTCTAGTGTTGAGGCATCCCTGCCCATGTCAGGGGGTCGGAACTGGATGAGCTTTAAGTTCCTTTCCAACACAAACCAGTCTGTGATTCCATGATACTGCACAACAGGTCTGACTGTTGGTGACTACAGCTGCTATATACAGACAGGACTCAGACCCCTCCTAACAAGATGAACTCAAGAATGGTTGAGTTAGGTATTTTTTCCCCACTGTACCTCAACATTGCAGTAGAGGTCTTGCAGTAGCTTCAAACACAGCATCTCATCAAGCTACCACCAACGCTCTGTTGTTGTCTTCAGAAGATGCAGACAGATGCCTGCTGCCCCCCAACCCCGGACCAAAGCACTGTTTTGGTTTTGGACAACCTGATCTAGATGAATATTTCCCTGCTCACTGCAGGGGGCTTGGACTAGATGAGCTTTGAAGGTCCCTTCCAACCCAAACTATTCTATGGTTCTATGCAAAGCCTAAGCTGAGACACCTCAAGAGGCTGCAAGGAATAACATTTTAGGAGATACCACATTTCATGTGTGGTTGCACAGAAGACTTGGATAGTACCATTCAACAATTTTTTATTTCATCATGATAATCAGTGACAAAGTAGGGTTTCCATGTATGAATATCTTGCAAACATTAATTTGTTAATTCCCAAAACATCACAACCAAATACTGCTTCCACTTTATAGATAGGGAAGGATACAGACAGCAAGCCCCACATTTGCTCTCAATGAACCACCTTTCTTCTATGAAGTTTGGAAACATCAAAAGGGAATGTGAAAGATCCAGCCTTCCCTCACAGCTCCTGCCTGCCCTCAAAATACATACAAGTGAGGGGTGTATGGCATTCTGGAGGCTGAGGTGTCAGCCCTGACCTGCACTTTCCATCCTTGCCAAAGTAATAAAGTACAAGGGAAGCTGACAGAAAACCTCCAGCATGGATTTCTCTCATGGTACTTTTGTGGGTTGGAACTAGATGATCTTTAGGTCCTTTCCAACCCAAATCATTCTATAATTTACTGTCAATAAACTTAACAATAAAAGCATTGTCTTCTACCAGGGAAACAAAAAATTTACTGGCATCACCTAACTGTGATTTCAACAATTATAAACACTGATACACTCAAAACTTTTATCAACCTCATTGTACTTGGAGATATATATACTCGATAGTTCCAAACTCAGACAGACAACAAAGAACACATTTCCCATCATATTCAGATCTTAAAGGCTGCAGCAGGGGGCAGTTCAAAGGTTCATTTATCCACAGTTCAAGACGATACAACAGTCAATCTCTACACATTTCCTTCCTCAGGGCTCAAAAGCCCTTTCAAGTTTTCAACACGGCCCTTTGAGGTGTTTGGCACTCTGCCAGAAAGCCAAAGTTCACCTTTGCAAGAACAAACACCACATAAAAGCATCAATCCAGTTCTGCTACCCGGACTTAACAAGCCGCAAGAAGACTTCCAGTCTTCCACAGCTGTGGGTAGATGTCTCCTCTCCTAGTAAGAGAAGAGAAGAGAAGAACCTAACTGCCTTAGGTTAGCGAGTAAAGGTAAGCACTACGTCATCTCCACTCCAGGTTTGCAGTTGTAGAAACTCAAACCAGCCCTTTCAGTCGCCCTCTGCTTCTCTTCCCAGGCCCCTCATCTTTGCTCAACTTCTCCTTTACAACAGAGTGATCACCGGATTAGGATTTACTTCTGGGTAGCAAGTTCCTCATCTATGCCCTCATTCTTGGTGCTACACGGCAGTCCTTGCTGACTTCCTAATCTCATGCTTATTGCAGATCTGACCCAGATTCAAGCAGCCTTTTTTAAAATCACTACCATTTCTCCCCTGGGACAAAGCCTTGGGTTTTACTGAGCATTTTAGCCATGCCCAGACTAAGGGATGACCCCCCATCAGAGCACTAATGCTTGAGGTGTGTATGTGTACCACGGGTTGAGTCACCTGGACCTTGCTGCCATAGAAAAAAGACGGACAGGCTACTCTGCACACCAGTAGTGATGCCTAGCTAAAGGCTGTGAGAAACAGGGGCTTTTTGCTCCTGCACTGGCATGGAAAAAGAACTGGGAGAGGTGGGGGACGGAACAGAATAATACAGAACATGGACTGTCAAAAATTATGGTGCATTACAGTCGAACTCACAGGAGTCAAAATATTACTGGAAGAAGAAAACACCCTATTTCAGTACTTAAACCTACGCATGAAGAAGTAAAGTGGTAGTAACAGAGGCTTGTGAAAGAAACCTCTGGTAGGAATTCAAGGTGCTTCCCACACAGTGACTGGCTGGTGGCGTACATAAAAGTAATTTGTGACTGCTATCCAGCTCCAGTGGAAAAGGGCTCATGCTCACTTGGCACTCTAGTGTCTTGTAAGCAGCAAAATGCTTAAGCAGGGAGCTGTCTTCCAACCCTCCAGAGTGCTAAGAATGAAAACAATGATTTTGAGATGTGTGAGGGAAGCAATCACTGATTTTTCCTACTGTAAAAACCAAAGAAAGCTACTGAAACCTTCGTATGCCGAATAGGTGCAAATACTATTTTGTGGCCACTGGCCTTACTGAAGAGCCCTAAGATTGACTGAATTAGCCTAATGCATTGGAAATCACGTTGTTCAGATAAAAAGAAGCATTTCCGACAGTGTAACATTTAATTAATTTCACCTATAAAAGCTCCAACAGAGGACTCTGTCTCTAGTCCCTGCTGTACTAATGTAAGAACTAACTATTTATAATCTGCAAATAACTGTTTTATGTAGAAAGTGCATAGAGGGTTGGAGATAGCAAGCTAGTCTGAAGTAGTAGCATGGTAGTCAGACCATTTAGATGAATTTACCTAGGATAAAAGTGAGGCTCTCAGATAGACCTCAGCTAAGCAAAGACCTTGTGACCCTGCACTGTTGTGAATTCCAACACAGAGTGCACTCTTGAAATTACAGTATTCAGCAGTAAATCATCACTGAGACTCTATGGGTTCTTTCTTGGCCAAGTCTATGTATCACTTAAACCCTTCAAAAGTAGATACAAAAAGACTGGATTTGCAAAGGGGAGTGTATATTTTCTTTTTCACTGGGAGCAACAACTGGGTTTTGGCTGACAGTTCTAATTTCCCATTTGCTTCGCCAGCAACATTTAACAGAGCAGAAGCAAAACGGGAAAGATGGCAGCCGGATGCTCTCATTTCCCTCCTTCCCAAAACAGGGGAAAGCTGTACAAAAGGACAAGGAAAGCCAAGGACAGACATCCACAACAACTATCTCACTCTGACACATGACTAGGAGTGTCTAAAACTGAGCCTTGCCTTAAGCATCAAATTAATTTGCAATCTTGAACTGCTGCATAAATAAGTCATTTGAGGTAGAGTCAACTCTCAAAACCCAGTATCAGTCACACACCCTATATGATAGGCATTCCTTCTGAAATGTCCCTAAATGCCAGGCTAGGACAGCTGAGCCCATACCTAAAGGCAGCCCATCTCTGAGGGCTCCCCCTTCTTTCTTACAATGAGGAGATAATATGAAAAAAATAAACTCCCACAGAATTAAACATAAAATATCAAGTGTAACAACTCCAATCTCATATTCACAGAGGCAAAAGGCATGTTTCAGTCAGCTACCTCAAAACATCCTCTTAGCACAAATCTCTGGGCAGCATTTTCTACCTGGCCAGATGGAAGCAAAAGGCATCCTGGCTAAGGATTGCACATGCCTAACTTTCAAACACCAGACCAGCAGCAGTTGCTTTGTTACACCAGGAAGGCCATCAGCCTCTTGGTGGAAAACAGGATTAAAAGCTACTGGTTACACATACTTACTGATTTCTAAGTACTTTTGTAAAGGACATCACTACACGTTGGGTTTCATTTCCATCAGACCTGCATGATCCTTGTTCCTTCCTAGCTTCCACGAATACACACAAATTTAACTGCTTCACTGAGTTCCTAGAATACTTCTATTTAATGCTTATTTCACTGTAACTTTCCCAGGTATTACTCAGATTAACCTCTATTCTCACAGTGCCCTACAGCAATTAATGCATTTCCGGCAACCCAAGCCACAAAACCCACACAAATTTTTGCTCTGATCATACAATAGCAACTTCAATTTCTATTCTTGTCAGTGCTAAAAAAAACAATATGCCCTGGCCTATATGAACAGAATAGGGAATGTAAGAAACAAAATGAAACCCCAGAACAAATATCCCCATCCTGTAAATGGAGACCCACGGGTGGGCACCGATAGATGCTGAACATTGACTATATCAAAGACCCGAACATGGAAACAGTCTACAGCCAAAGCTGCCAGTCCAACTCTGCCAAGTCAAACACAGGGGGTAAACCATCACTAGTCCTGCTCTTGTGACAGATACAGATTTTGTCCTCCAACACAAAATCAGTATTAAACTTACTGTAGGTTCCTTCATTTAGAAACCATGGGAAGTTATGATGCAAGACCTCTGCTCCCAGCTTTTACAGTGATAGATAGGGAGTTTTTATGAGCTTATCCAGAAAACCCACTACTTATATTAAAGCCAGTGCTCTCCATTTAACTTGAGGCTCCATATTATGACCAGTATATTAGTTTTCAAAGGAGAAAAAGAAGATTGATTTCATGTGCAAGTTTTTCAAGTTTCACAAGCCTTTATGCAATATTCCAGCAGAATTCACATATAACGCAGAAACAAGGAAAAAGCCCATCACAAGCTATTTCTTAAAGCAAAAATCTATTTCTAGCCTGTATTTTCAGATCAAGCTTTTACACTCAGTATTTTTATACCATAAAGTTTAGGAAGAGTATAAACATTGACAATCCTTAAAATGCTGGAGTTTTGGGAGAGGGATGGTTCTCTCTTCAAATAATATCTCATTTGCCATTACTTCCTGAACATATATATATACACATCAGAAATACCAAGGCACATTCCATTTTCCCCAGAAGGATATAAATACTATTATTGCTGTGTATAAAATAGATCTTCATTAGCAGTTATCCCAATCAAGATGTATCTTTTTAGAAAGAAAATAGCACGCTGCTTCTGACTATTTGGATAAAAGCCTTTCTCAAAATTAAGTTTCAGGATTTTGACAGAACTTGGCGACTATCTTAGAAATAACAGATGGAATGTAAGGACAAATGAAGCTAATTCATACTCTGAAGCCAGGTTATAACAGAGCCAGCCACTGAAATAAAAATCTATTATCATGGGTACAGTTTTCACATAGGATCATAGAATGGTTTGGGTTGGAAAGGACCTTAAGATCACTCAGTTCCAACCCCCCTGCCATAGGCAGGGACACCATCCACTAGACCATGTCGCCCAAGAGTTGATTCTCTCTCTGCTATAATTGCACTACTTCGGGTTTTTAAAGAAAAGGACAGCTTGGGCACTAACCTAAGGCTAGAGAACTAGCCTAAGCCTCATCTCTTGCATCCCCTTTGCTATAACCGTAGGTAAAACCTTAGCCATCCTGTGCTTCAGCTCTTCCTCAGGAAATAATGGGACAAATATTCAATATTCATTCACAACATGCCTAATAGAAATAGAAATGGGGGCTATAAGCCCCACAGAGAGAGATGTAATTCATGTTGGCCAAGATCTCTAATCACATCAAAGAGCACCCAAGGGGTGTTCTTGTATTGTGAATGGTTTCAGGCAATCCTGGACAACTCAAGTCCTGCCAAAGTTAATCTGAGCTGGGAGAGGGAGATGGAAGGGTTTATAGAAATTGTCTCAACTTATTTTAAGATTCAGCTTTCCAGGTTTATTTAGTCAAACCCAAAATTTTCCTATAGAGAAGAGAAAAAAAAGGGTACTTCTTTGACAAAAACTTCTTAGACAAGTATACCTGGAAATACAATTTTTGGATCAGCTTTTCAGGATCAGGCCTTAAAGATATTTGAAAAGTTGAAGCGGATAATATGTGCATAACTTGAAAACTTGAGACATCCTAAAATATGCTGAATTAAGCAACAACAAGGTCAGCTTGGCAGAACAAATACCAACAGAGTATCCTGCCACTGGAGAAGCATTCATTCAGGATATAGTCTCAATAAACACTTGCCCAGATTCTACACATACCACACTAACTGTACATTATTGGCACTAAGTCTCTGTTTCTGTATAAGTAAAGACAATAGTTGAAGAGAAACCATGGCTGTGCTCAGCAAACACATGATGAGGAGGGTAGTGAGTCCCATGAATAATTCATTTCTGCTATCCCTGGTTGCTTGCAGAAGCACCTTTTCTACCTGGGGTTTCCAGACTGAAAGTTATGTTTTAAGTGCTGCGCAGCAGGATTAAATGTGAAACATGACTGGTATCAAGTGAAGACGGACTTCTTCACAAAACATCCTGGAATTCTACATTAAAAAATATTTTTAAAGAGCATAAATGCTCAAAAGGGAGGACTGATGCTAACCCACCAATGCAGTAAACACTGGCTCTTGCACGTTATTTTATTTCCTCTAATACCAGCTCAAGTGTTGAAGGCTCTGCTTGTCACTAATGTGAATTGCAGCAGAAATACAGAATTTCACAAAACTCATGTAGCAAGAACTACACTGAAGATGTTACAACAAACAGCTTCTAGCTCAGAAAAAATGTTTTGTATTAACACTGCTACACTGATTAAATGAATAATTATAACAAGAAACCAACCTACCAATCAAAAATTTATTTGAAGTAATGCCAGTCAATTACAGATTCTCTCTCCGTGCAAGGGTGATGACAGCGTACCAGTCAAGTATCTGGTTCTGTTTATTCAAATACACACAAGTGGATAAGCAGCAATGGTCACCTCAGGGCTGTGTCACTGCAAGGACCTCTTGCAACAGAGAACTCAGCGGTTGCTGGTTCCTAAAACAGCTCCATGGGAAGAGAGCTATAGCTGCAGCCTGTTCCCAGGCTGACATGCATACTGATGTCTTGAGGCCGGAGGGTAACAGCTTCACCTGTTCCCAAAGGATTGATTCTGGTGGCTGGAGGGGCATCAACACATGTGCTCCCTCCTTCCTTGCACATCCAGGATCCTTCCTGGGATCCTGGATAACATCTCCTACTGAAATCCTCCTGCGTAATTGCATCAGTCTAGCTCAATAGTACTGTTTAAGTAGATAAAAAACATCCTACATAAAAGGAAAAAGAACAGATTTTTCTGGATATCTATCACCTTTGCAGACCAATTAAAATAACCACCATCACACACAGTTACAGTGCATAAGCAATGGCCTAGATAACGTTCACCCTCAATGAGAACCCTAACTGACCCCTGACAGACTCCATGCAACATTTAGTCACAGCACAATTTTTGCTCATGGCACCAAATTCAGAGTTAATATACTCCTCTGCACCTAGTAGAGCCTCACCAAGAAAACACCATGAAGGTGAAGACAGTCTTTAACACATTCCATGATTTCCCAGTTTTCCCCATTTATGCAAAACATAGCAAGAAGCTCTGTGTTTGCAAAGGACTGCATAAAAGGTATATTTATGCAATAATTCTACATAAGTAACAGCCATGGCAAAACCCAATTCTTTTTCTAGGCTGTGGTGCAGGTATAAGTACATAAGTGGAAGATAACGAGATCTCCACATGCGTATGTGGAATGACCCTGGTCCTGTAATGCATCTGCTGCTTCATGTATTTAGTCCACACAGAGGGAAGAACCACAGGTGTTGGAAATGGCAAAATTCAGATTAACAGTGAAATAAATGAGCAAATAGAATCTAATTCTGTCTTTGTAGTTAAGCTCACATCTTACAGATTTTCCATAAAAATTACTTTTTCTCTGTTGCTCCTTATGGAACCTCACAGTTTTTCAGAGACACATGATGTCTAAGTTCTTACATCACTAAAGGGCAAAGAATTAGAGCACACCAAAAGGGACCATGAAAATGATCCTGAATGGGAATGACAGCCTGTCATCAGCAATGCCTCCAAAGGTACCACATACACCCACCCAATGGACAGAACAGTATGTACATACTGCCTTACCTCCCACCTCTGCAAGCAGTAGGGGTTTGGAAGCCCTTCCCTCCAGAAATTAAACGAATACCTGTCCAGTGACACTTTATCATGCCTTATGGCAGGAAGAGGTATTTACTGGCTTTTCCCAATCCAGTCTAGCTCTATTTGTCATGTTATTTTCTACGGGGGACAATGGCAGTGGTGAGAGGGTGGCCTGTGATGTTACTTAAGACTGCAAGCTCTGTGGCACAGAAACCTATGATCGAACTGTGCCTGTCTCACTGATGCCAATACACAAATGGTAAGTGTGAGAGAATAACAACTGTCTGAATCTCGGGGGAGGAGGGGAAAAGATACAATAAAATGAATCTGAACAAGGAGCACTAGTTATTATGAAGTAAGGAAAAAGGACATCTAAGTACAAGTAACCTGGCAGATGATCTCTGTAGTAAGTTGTTCTTGCATACATGACAACACGGGTTCATACATGATCAAGAGAAACCCAGGGAGCTTAGGGAAAATGCTTCAAGCATTCCTAAACTCAGTATTTGGGCCACGTGCCTCCAGAGGCAGTTGAAGGAGCTGAGCTGTGTTTGTCACAGCTCTGGGTGACATCTTCCCCTCCAGCTGTGAGTAACGTACCACGGGTGAGGGCCTAAAGATACCCATTTGTTAACTACAGTAACATTCAAACAGATTCAATTTCTAAACATCTACTGTAGTAAGATACAAACTCCCCAGACAAAGCAGGGGGGAGGCTCACCAGAAGACAGAAAAGTTCTCTTTACTGCACTGCTCAAAGCAACCTTGGAGTAGGATTACTTGAAACGATATGGCTACATTTAACCACTGGGATATGTTTCCAAAAATCCTCTGCCAGGAATTTGCAGAGGAAAAACATGCTTGTGATGCTTTTGATCTCTCCAGCAGAGCTGAATTAGCAGAACACGCCCAGGCAGCAGAGTCCTCCCCTGCTTTGGGGAATGACCAGACCTCAGCCCCACAAATCCAGAGCGGTTTTTGCACCCAGCCATGGCAACACTTATACAACACTGGGTGCTTAAAAATGCTCTAAATCTTTACAGGAGCAGGTTAAAGTGGATGTCTGCTCTTGAAAAGCAAAGGCAGAATTATTTTCCGTGAGAAAAATAAGAGTATTTCCTTTTTTTCCCATTTCTTTGTTAATTATTTATACAAAACACATCAAGTCACCACTTAGTGGGTATTAAGCACACGCAGTTTTCTGTGTGGGTGATGCAGATGGATTCAGCCCATCTTATTCCTGTCAACCAACTCATTACTGTGTTCCCAGCTATACTCTTGAAGTCTAGGCTATATCACACCAGCATTCACCTTTATAATTTCAATTCACTATAACATTCTTTGAGAAAAAGAGCACAGAAATATAGACAGCATGTGCCATAGGCACAAACAGTAATGAAGATTTCAACATCTCATGCTCTTTTTGTCAATAAAACAAAGACTCAGAGCAGAAGATGGAGCTGGCAAGGGTCACATTGAGGAGGGAAGTAGATACCTGGCTCTAAAAAGCGAATTGAAACTCCCAGCACCCCGCACTTCAAGACCATGGTCCTTGCCAGGCTGGAAAATATTCATACAAACTGTTCTTTGACATTGGGTGTCGCACACATGACAGAGCAGCTCGTTTTCAGAATACAAGGAAACAGTCAAATATTAAAATAATAGTTGAATTGCCGTCACTGGGGTAAGGAAACACAGCCTTCACCTTGACTTTCATAAAGTCCTTGGGAAGAAATGCAGGCTCTGGCCCAAGCTGCAGTACAAGATTCTTTTACGTCTGCAAGACAAACAGTAGTAGAAAGACTGAGCAGTATTATTTTACTGGTTCAGCTTGATATCTGCATCAGAAAGATGTGATTTGTGAAGAACTTCTGGCCAACACACAGAGAAAATAAATACCTTCTTTTTGTTGTTTGATAACTGCTGCTTGCATATACAAAATGGTCATCCTTGAAAATAATACACCCCAACTGCAAACCCACATGCAAACCAGGTATTTCCTCCTCTATTTATAGGAGGGAACTGTGGTGTTGCTTCAGCCTACATGCCTTTCTGTTGCTCCAAATTCTTGTTTTGGGTATCCCACATTTCCCCAAGCTTAGCATGGAACGTTGAAAGAGTCTGGTGCAACCTCCTACAGATCCCTCAATCCCTTTTCCTTCAGCACTGACAACTTTGCTACCGCCCAGCTCCTTCAGGCTTCAGTAGCAAGGGTAACACACCACCACTTCTCAGACATTCACACCTAACATTCCACAGTTCTTTCTGGAGCATCATCACCTGCCATTATTTCTTTCATTTTATTTTGAACTTTAGAAAAAATAAAACTGTTTTCTCATTAGTCTCTTCTCACGTATTTTTTCTTAGATACATATATAGGTATATAGATATGTCTTACCTCTTTCCAATGCCACACTAAGCATTTCTTACTGTTACATTCAAGGTGGAAAACCCCCTCTACCTGTCCTGTAAGACACCTTGCTGATACTTCTTTTATCCTTTCTTCCAGTCCCATCTTCAGCTGTGCTTCAGCTTTTGCCTGTGCCTGCCAACATATCCCTTCACTGGCAAGTGTCTAACTTCAAGTTCACATTTTCAACATTAGCTTTCTTTACTTGCCTCTCTCCCCAGCCACTTCTAGTCTAGCTGATATGGATCTTTCTTTCCTTCACCTCACTCTCCACTTTCATGCTCTGATTTTTCAGATGTCCTATCCTTTCCCTTTTTTTTATATCATCTAATCTCCACCATTATCTCATCTGTTATGATTTATCACTTACACGTAATAAGTAACCCAACGACCTCCCCTCCCTCTCTTTGCCGTGCTATGCAAGAAGATTTATCAATATACAAGAAAATGCTCAGCTATCATACTGCGCTAGAACATTGCCTGTGAAACCTCCTTCCAAAACTGAGCATTTTACACGTTTCCTCACAGGCAGAACACAGTCCCTGTAGAACAAGATTTCAACAGGCTGTCATTACAGCCAGACTTGATACATAACATACAGCATATAACAGCTCACTTAAGCACTCTTATTTTTTGTTTATCTTATTACAAATATAAGTGATATGAACCCTTTTCAATAGGTAACATCTGCAAAGATCCCCAAATCAATAAGGATAATCCTAGAAGAGCAGGTATTAAACAATACCTTCTATATAGTCCACATTCTGCAGGATGCCAAATGTTGAGCTCTAGTATCATCCCCAAAACAAAAGGCAAATTGAAAGAAAGGAAGAAAAAAAAAAAAAAAAAGATCTCTTGTCCTTCTATAACCAAGAGATACTAGCAGAGATAACCCTACTCGGGCTTATTGACCTCAGTCTGTTTTTCATAAGCCTTCAGGAGTGGAAGCTAGTCTTGTTTTGCCCTCCTTCACACAGTTCTCAAGAACTAAGCCAGTATTATCTGAATCTTCATTCTAAAAATCCAAATGCAGTTGTGGTGATGGTCTCCAAACGTTCTTGGTCCCAGAGGCTCTGCTCCATTCAGCTACACCCTCTATTAACCACAGGATTTTCCACACGCCAGCTGGAACTAATCATCCCAATTACAGGCTTTTGTGGAGAGGAATAGCTACAGTACAAAAATAGAGAGGTCTAGATAAAAACCACCACCCTGAAATAGGTCTTATGCAGAGGACAAGATATAGCATAGATTACATAGAAGCCAGCCAACTCTTATCTGGAGCAAAGGAAGACAGGGATACTCCCCAGAGCAGAGAAACCAGACAAGATGACAACAAGGGATAGGTTCTCACCTAAGTGATTTTTCATAGAGCCAGTGGGGGTCCTTGTCATGTTGTTCCTGGCACTGGGACAAGGTTGATAAGCACTGATGGTCCCAAACGGTTCTGCAGTACTAAACTTAATTTGACAAGGCTTATTAGCACTGGCTTTGAGCCTGACAGACCCAAGCTGTCTCTAATGCTCAATTTGGGCGAATTTGTATGATGCTCTCCAATCGTGGAGCAATGGAAAAAAGAATACAAAGAGACCTGATCTGGCTCTGTGCTGAGCTCACTAAGGTTTGGAGGGCTTTGTTGGCTTAGGATTGTGCCACAAAAAAGCAAATATACTCGCTTTCACAACCCCTTCAATGCCTTTGGAAGATACAGATGTGCTCCAGCTTTCTAAGCTAACACATGTGGCTGGGCGTGAGCTGGCTCTTCACAATTCAGCTCACATGTGTGTTTGTTCACAGCATCAAACAGAGATAAGCGACCACAGGGGGAAAGATGATGAGACAAGGCTTCTCTCTGAGGTCTGTTGTATTTCTATTTAATGAGCAAAGTCAAATATTCATTTACAGTGTCTCCCCCCAAAAATTTACTCATCTTACAGACACTACCACCTGACAGACATAAAGATAAAGACACCTGCAGCTGACAGATTCATTTGAAAATGTAAGACCAGACATCACCTGGTTCAGTGTTTGAACTGACTGGACAACCTTGCCTCTGCCACCTCTAAACCAGAAATATCAAACACAAACACCAATCCCCACATTCTGGAGAATACTTGTAAGCTCTAAGAGGAAAGTGCATGGAAATGCAGAGAATTAAGACTGCTGTATCTAAACAAACACTCTAACATACTCATTTTTTCCAGGAAAGCAGGAGACCTGCAAAAGGGTTGTCTCCTTAGGTACTGCAAGCAACTGCATAAACACCACCTCCATGAAGATAACTTAGGTTCTTGCCTTACTATCTTTATTGCAAGATGATAAAGAGCTCTGTAAATATGTATACTTAATAAAAGCAAGCCAAAAGCATAATCCTCGTTTTTTCTCATGTGAGACAAAACTGCTGGGCATGCCTTGCTATGACTGATGCACTAGGTCTCATGAACTGGGGACACAGTCCCACTCACTCCACCCTCTTGAATGAGCAACCACAGTAATATCAGAGGAGGTGGCAATGCAGAGCAAACACTTCTTTCCAGTGCTCTTCACAATTCCTGATGCAGCACATAGAATCACAGACTGGTTTGGGTTGGAAGGGACCTTAAAGCTTATCCAGTTCCAAACCCCTGCCACAGGCAGGGACACCTTCCACTAGATCAGGTTGCTCCAAGCCCTGTCCAGCCTGGCCTTGAACACTGCCAGGGATGGGGCAGTCACAGCTTCTCTGGGCAACCTGTGCCAGCGCCTCATCACCCTCACAGGGAAGAGCTCCTGCCTAATGCCTCATTTCAGTCTCCTCTCTGTCAGGTTAAAGCCATTCCCCGTCATCCTGTCCCTATAGGCCCTCGTCCAAAGCTCCTCTCCAAGTTTCTTGTACCCCCTTAGGCACTGGAAGCTGGCCTAAGGTCTAAGCAACTGTTAGCTACCATGTCCTGGAATTTGTTACAGACGCCAGTCCTGAATGAAAAGCAGTTCTTCTTACGATACACATGTGGAACACTATATTATAGTAATTGTCAAAATTTCCTCAATTATTTATACTCTAGAGAGCTGCTGTGGCTACAGCAAGAAAAGTAACCAACTTCTTTCAAAGTGGTAAAAAGTAGCAATGATAAATCTTTTGGACGACTGAGTAAGATTCGTAACTTCCAAGAAACAACAAAAAGCCAAAGCAGAGCAGCAGAACACATTGTGGTTTCTGACGGGCAAACTCTCATCAACATTCAATCTTTCATTTAATTATGTGAGTGGTTGCGGGCAGTTGGGAACAGTCATAAACATGAACAACATGAAAACAGCTTCACACACAGGACAGATATTCACATACCTCAAAGTGAGCATTTGCAAGGCAAAGAGATGATTTTGGAATTGATACTGTAAAATGATTTTTTCCTCAGGACACAGAATGAAATAACATTCTTTAAAGTATCACAGATGTTTGGATCAGTTTCCTATTATTTGCATTCCTAGTAAAGATCTGCCTAGCTTCAGTAACATATTTATGAAGTACTACATGCTTTTAATTTCACTGCACTCATTTTTGGTTCTCCAGCTTTAATTGTTATATATAAGCAAGATAACAACCAACTTGTTCTAAAAATTAAAACTTGGCAGTCAAACCCAAGTTGCATACAGTAAACATCTTAAAGTTTACAATTTGAAATTTGTTCATGGAGTGCATTTTGATAATTTATTTCTTTTCAAAGGATATAGGAACTCCTAATCCAACTTTAAATCAATAGCTAATTCTGCTTTTTCAGTACTACTCTCTATGTCTTTATACAGTCCTGTGTAATTATGAGGTATTTCAGAAATATAAAATGCTGATTTTAGTATTTAATTTTAGTCAGAACAATACTGATTGTAAGCATGTAATAAATTGTAAGGCCTAATTCAGCTACTGCGGAGAACAGGGCAAGAACTGCAATATTAATGCTCTTCAGATTACACCTTTGCTCTCACTACTGTGAAGAACTAATTAAAACCTCTTATTAGACATCTCAGACATTGAAGTCACACACTCTCAGTTCTCAACCATGTACACACAAACAACAGACCACTTTACTACTTACCATTTGAGACCTATTTTTAGGGCAGCCATTGATGTCTTCAATCTTTTCATTTGCTGAAAAGCAAAAAAAAAAAAAAAAAAAAGAAATAAAGCAAATAAAAACTATACCAAGGACATTTATTCCAATTATCCCCAGAGTACTTGCTGCTAGCTAAATCAGGGGGTTCAGATTGTAGCTGTCCAGTCAAAGGGAATGTGTGAAGTACCGAGACCATCAAAATAAAAGCAGCTGGAGTTTTCTAGCAGGTCATGCCTTCAGAGACAGCTGAGGGCAGAAAACAAGTGGTGTGACAACATCTTGTGAAGTGACGGGTAACTCCTTTAAATTACAAAGTTTAAACTCTAGAAGCTGAATACTGCTGGGTGAAAAGTCAACATGATCTATGTATAGATGTTTGCACATCAGTGAATTTGCTTGAACAGTGAACACAGTTTTTAAAACTAGATGGGAAATTTATGATCAATAACTAATATATATATATTTTTTTTTTCTTTTAAAGCACAAAGCACTTTGGAAGCATCTTGCCCATGGCTTACAGGGAAATCTATTTGCAGAAAAATACAAAGTTCCAATCTTTCAAGTCCAAGTGAAATAATGAAGTTGCTGAGGTGGCTAAATGTTTGCCTGAGTCTCAGATTGCTGAGTTTCACATTCAGACCCTGAAATTACTTGTGTGATGGACTGAAGACCAGTTATGATCAAAGTCTGGTTTCCCACAGTTTTTTCACTGTAATAATGGTCATTTTTCACAACTCCATTTGATAACTAACAGATTGGGCTCCCATCAATGCTTGTATTAAAAGCTTTATTCTACCAATCCCATATTCTTAGGGTATCAGTCAGAACTTCATCTCACTTCACATATTTGTTCAGTTAGAAGTATCAATGTCCCGCCCAAAATACGGTAGGAATTATCACTAGAGAGCACTGCTAGGTTTGATTCCAGGATTCTAGTTTGAAATACAAACCTGACACCTTCCCCTGCAAATGTCACAGTACAATTTCCATGAAAATAGCTATAGAAAAAGGCATACATATATATAGTCAAAAGGTATAACAAGTCACAGTGTAAATTTGAACTTGAATCGCTGTCTGGAGTGATCACAAATGACTTTTACAACTAGAGCAAAGATCTATTCTGTTTAAGTTAGCGCAGTTAATTGCAGTCAGAACACAAGTTACTCAGAATATTTATATATACCTGTAAAACAGGCTATCTTGGCATACCCACCACACCTACACTAAACAATGTGCCCATCACCTCCTATAATCCTGTACTGATTGCCCAGTACACTTCTGTGCACATTTTACTTTTTACTGAAACTAGTTTTATATAGCTGAATAAGTACTTAACACTAATGCAATGCCTGCATCCCTCTTTAGAAAGCCATGGCTTTTGTATCTGATCTGACTTTAGTTGTAGCCAATCAATTAAAAGAGTGATAGAATGGTTTGGGTTGGAAGGGACCTTAAAGCTCATCCAGTTCCAACCCCTTGCCATGGGCAGGGTCATCTTCCACTAGACCAGGTTGCTCCAAGCCTTGTCCAAACTGGCCTTACTTCATAAAATATCCTAGGCATCAGTAGGAAAAGTCCTATCAGACTGGGTTGAAGTTTAATTTTAACATCAATTCTAATTCCTGAAAATCAAAGGTTCTCACAGGGAACCAACTGACATTTTGATGCACTACTGATTTCAGAGCATGCATATCTGCATTTATGAATTTAAATATAGCTACTATGCTTATATGGCATTATTAAGGCATCTATTACATGCATATTCTTTTATAGATTCAGAATTTGAGCTGAAATAAATGAGAATGCTATGAATGCATTTTAATCGACTATATTATCATTAGCCATTTTGAAGTGTGAAGATTAGCTCCTCTGAAGTCAAAAGCAGTGATGTTTGGTTTCACATCTCTTTTAGATTTGCTCCTTGTTTGGATGCTAAGGTCAAAGAACTACCTAGTTATTACTCGTTTTAGAGTTTTCTTTTCCCCTATATGCAGCTATTTCACTTAGGTAAGCAGAAAGGATTGCAATCACTGTCTTTTATATATATATAAAATATATATAAAAGATTTAACCACATTCATTCTTTTTCCAGGTTTGGCTATTAAGTAGTATTTCAGTATCCATGGTGTAAATCGCAGGTGGTGAACACAAGAAAAACTATCACTAATAATTAAACTTGAATCAATTCCAATGACTCTGGATGATCTCCAGATACTCTAAGCACATGACAAAAAAGGTGGCTCTTCATGGCTGCTTTTACACGTATCACACCATAACATAAAAAGAACTCTTCTGCACTGCACATAGATTTCTTAATATGCAGCCTTGTTTGTAAGAAAAAGAGCATGTATTTTGCAGGCTAGTGTTGAAGCTGCTTCTAGGTGTGAAAGTTATCACCATTTTAGTGACAATGAGATGCAACATGCCTAAGGCTGTACACAACAGATACAAATTACTTTCTTCACTGCTAATTTGGAGGATTCAGCTGAGAATGTTTAAATCTTTCCTTCACATGGAGAATGCTCTCTGCAAATGAAATCCTTCAGCTTGACCTGTAACTTTGGAAGCTTGCAGGCCTAATCTTAAATATTAGCCAAAAGGCAGCTCTAAGAGTGGCTGAGAAAACGCAAAGGTGAATCAAAGCAAATATTACAGCAGGCAATGTAATTTCTGTGTATTTTAGAGAGCTGAATTTCATAAGAGTTTTCACGAGTCAGTACTCAAACAGCTACATTAGGTATTTGGTACAACTGGGTTCACATTTTTCGTGTTTTGATGGTGGGATTGTTACATATGTGGAAGCTTTCTACAATAGTTACTCCAGGTAGCTAGATAAGCCTGAAACGAATCATCATCTAACTGTTCCTGGGTTTCCAAACATTTTCCCTACTAAAGGAAACAGATACAGGTTGAACCATTGTTCATAGCGAATACCTGTCAACACATGGTTTTATATTTCTGTAGGTGCAGGTTTGTAGAATGCTACTGAGATATAACATTGCGTTACAACAGAGTTAAAATTTTTTTTGATGTATTCTAGTGCAGTTCTAGCGGGGTCATTGGAATGATGCCTCACAACTGTATCCAAGAACTGGGCTTGCAGATTTGTACCTTACACTAAGGAACTAGCTCATTTACAGCATCATATGCATGCACTGATGTCTTGTTATTTCAATGCTGTCTTCTTAATTTGCATCTCAAATCTGTCAGTTTGCTTCTAACAATAGTTGTCCTAATTCCCATAAGCAGGCTTTCAGATTCCATCCATCTCCACTGGGCTATGCATGAGCTTTGTGGCATCCCAAGAACCAGATGGATGAGCCTCTGAAGGAACTAATGAAGGATCCAGGCCCAAGGGAAGAGGAACAATATGAAGCTTACATGAGGCCAATGGAGAAAACTGTTCAGAACCTTCATTTCTATGAATATTAGGGCAAAAATGAGGGAATTAAAAGCTTTGTAGCAATGAGCCCATATATGAGATTTGGGCTAATGATGCACTATTTTCCTCATTTGAAAACTCATTATGAAAGATTTATTTTTCTGCCACACAAAATTATATCCCTTCTCCTTTCAAAGCTGTATATATGGATTTTCCATATCCAGCTGGAGGTTCAACAGAGAAAGCCAGTATCGCTGTGAATTATGTTCAAACCAATCCCAAAAAGGTATCAGAGATTAAGATAGAGGAGGATAACAGCACTGTGGGCAGAAAACCCCCCACATTCATCATTTGCTTTTTGTAACATTCAGCCATGTTTGCCAATATTGCTGTATCAGAAGACCTTAATCAACAACAACAAATATTTTTTCCACTGTGCTTTAAGACAAGGCTTTATCAAATTAATTAGCAAAGTCTCTGAAGGAAAATTATCTATATAATTCCATGCAGTTTGATGGATTTCCCTTCCATGTGTATGTAGAAGTTAGAGACAGTGAATTTCTGAGCAAGCTGATACAAAACCAGAAGGTCACTCACCCACAACCTGGATTATTTCAGCTAGTAATACTCCATCAGTCACATCTTGCTGTAGATCCTTTATCAATCTCTTGTGGCCAGATTTTGCTAGATAGTGATTCGCCCAATCTGTATAAATCTGTTAGGAAAAAAGATAAACAAAAATAGTTAGTCATAATGCAAACTTGAAAAAGGAGAGGTCTTTGTTTCTCTCAGTACCTGAGAGGCTGATTTAAGATCATTGCTCTTTTGCTCTTTGAAACAAGTCAACAACATTCAAATTCAAAGTACTGTGCAGACAAAGTATTCAGCTTACCATAGTAGGGGCTTCTCCTATTCAAAAATCTGAAATCAAAACTCAGAGAAGACAATAGGAAAACTCTTGACCATGTTACAGATTGAATGGATCATCACACAGTCAAACTAAATGTTCCACGGCAATAACAAGTTTGTAGAAGAGATTTCAATTTCCCCCTAAATAATTATTATTGCAATTTCCCTTTGACATTTCTTCTTCATAACAGTTACTGAGAAATTTAAAATATTCTTTTCCAAGAACCACTTCTTGGAGGTATTAGCCATATAGCAAATTCACTTTTAAGAAACTACTTTGCCATATTACCCAACTTTTGACAAGGGCCTGTAGGGACAGGATGAGAGGGAATGGCTTTAACCTGACAGAGGGGAGATTGAAATTAGACATTAGGC